>PVJS01033443.1:0-22163 GCA_004027185.1 Glis glis | reverse complement strand
AAAAAAAAAAAAAAAAAAAAAAAATTAAAAAAAAACCAAAAAAAGCCAGGTGTGGTGGCGAATGCTTGTAATCCCAGTACTTGGGAGGCTGAGACAGGAGGATCGCAGGTTCAAAGCCAGGCTCAGGCAATTTAGCGAGGCCCTCAGCAACCTAGTGAGACGCTGTTTCCAAATAAGAAATAAAATCGGGCTGGGAGTGTAGCATGGAGGTAGAATGCACCTGGGTTCAATTCCCAGTACCCGCCCCCCAGAATAAAACCCCACAAACTTCTATAACTAACAAATAAGTTCAGTAAGGTTACAAAGTCAATATACAAAACTCAATTGGATTTCTATATACTAACAACGAATAATTAGAACTGCATTTTAAAATACCATCTATTGCAGCAACAAGATGAAATAATAAGGGATAAATCTGGCAAAAGATGCGCAAGAGCTATGTACTGAAAACTGTTGCGAGAAATTAAGAAAGGCTTACATAAGTAAAGTCAGATGTTGCTTTCATGCATCTGAAGACCTGGTGCTGTGAAGGTGCCAGCTCCTTCCAAATCAACCTACAGATCAAGAAAGGGTGCAAGCCGGGCACGGTGGCGCACACATGCCATCCCAGGACTTGGGAGGCTGAGACAGGAGGATCGCAGGTTCAAAGCCAGCCTTGGTAACTTTGTGAGACCCTCAGCAACTTAATGAGATCCTGTTTCCAAATAAAAAATAAAATAGGGCTGGGGGTGGGGGTGTAGCTCAGAGGTAGAGTGCCCCTGAGGTAGAGTGCATTAATTAATTAATTAATTAATTATTATTTTGGGACCTGGCCCAAAAATTATTAATTCTCTTATTAATTGGGACCTGGCCCAAAATAATCCCAATAATTTTGGGATTTTGGGACCTGGCCCCTTCCTTTCTTTTCGCTTCCTGGCCGCCATGAGGTAAACAGGCCTCCTCTACTAAGTGTACCACTGTGACACACCCTGATGCCGCAGGCCCAAAGTAAAAGGGTTAAATGACCATGGAGCGAAACCTCCCCTTCCTTCCTTCTTCTTCTTTTTTTTTTTTTTGAACTGGGGATGGAACTCAAGAGCGTTCTACTTGAGCTGCAACCCTAGCCTTTTTTTAATTTTGAAACAGGGTCTTGATAAGTTGTTGAGAGTCTCACTAAGTTGTCGAGGCTGGCCTCGGACCTGCGATCTTCCTGTCTCAACCTCCCAAGTGCTGGGATTACAGGTGTGTGCCACCGTGCCCAGCTGTCATTTTATTAAAAAGTTAAAACACACACATACCTAAAAACATACCTATATGATCCGGCCAGTCCACTCCTTGGTACCCAAGATAAAGGAAAGCCATGTCCATTCAGTGCACACGGAGCTCAGAGTAGCTTTACTCGTAGTGGCCATAACCGGACACAACACGAATGTCCATCAACAGGTTGGTTGAGAAGCAAAGTGTGGGAGAGTCACACAGTGGACCATTTCTCTGCCATAAAATAAAAAGGACTGTTGATAGATGCAACATAGATAAGTCTGAACATAATTATACTGAATGAAAGAAGACATATTTTTAAAAAATTATGCTGTGTTCCCCGGTACCGCAAAAAAAAAAAATTATGCTGTGTGATTCCATTTATTTAAAAAAGTTATTTATATAAAGATTTCAGGATGGGCACCTTGGTGCATGCCTACAATCCCAGTACTTGGGAGGCTGAGACAGGAGGATCGCAGGTTTGAGGCCAGTGTCAACAACTTAGTAAGACCCTGTTTCAATTTTTTGTTTTTTTTTTGCGGTACTGGGGATTGAACCCAGGGACATTCTACCTCCGAGTTACACCCCCAGCCCTATTTTTTTATTCTTTATTTTGAAACAGGGTCTCACTGAGTTGCAGAGGCCTCACTAAGTTGCTGAGGCTGGCCGCAAACCCGGATCCTCCGGTCTCAGCCTCCCAAGTACTGGGATTACAAGCGTGCGCCACCACGCCCGGCAATTTTTTTTTTTTTCAGTACTGGGCATTCTACCTCCGAGATACATCCCCAGCCCTATTTTTTTTTTATTCTTTATTTTGAAACAGGGTCTCACTAAGTTGCGAAGGGCCTCACTAAGTAACCTGAGGCTGGCCGTGAACCTACAATCCTCCTGTCTCAGCCTCCCAAGTACTGGGATTACAAGTGGGCACCACCACACCCGGCCTGTTTCAAAATAATAAAAAAAGTAAATTAAATAAAATAAAACAGGGCTAGGGGTGTGGTTCAGAAGTAAAACACTCCTGGGTTCAGTCTCTAGTACCTAAATAAATAGATGAGTACATAAATAATTTCGGGGTCCTGTAAGGACTGATGCAGAAGCTATAGGGGAGGGTGTCTATCCAGGTTAGTCATTATGGTAAGGGCAGTTAAGGAGAAGGGGCAACAGGAGGAGGGAAAGATATTTTATGATTTTTGAAGTCCCTCAGCCCTGGTCTAGCCCGGAGGTCCTCTGTGTTATAGAGTTTTCTGGTGAAGGTCCACTAAGCACATCTTACTTATTTAATTTTTATTAGGGCTGGCCAGAAGTTTCTTCCTCTTCTGAGGCTACTGGGTTCACACCACATCAGCTGCAGGGCTAACTGCCTCGCTGCCTTCCCCACACCCACAGTCAACCACCTGCACAAAAACATATGCTCCTCAGATCATGGAAAATGTGTTCTAAGTGTTGATTTCAGATTGAGAAAGTGCCACTCTGATGCCTGTGTGACTGCTAGTCCGCTCTCCTCTGTGGTTTCCACAGGGCCACAGGGCGTTTTTGTTTGTTTGTTTGTTTGTTTGTTTGTTTGTTTTTGTGGTACTGGGATCCTCCCATCTCTGCCTCCCAAGTACTGGGATTACAAGCGTGCGCCACCACGCCAGGCTCCTCCTCCCATTTCTGATGGCCTGTCTCAGAATAACCTACTGGGTCCGGGCATGATGGCACATGCCTGTAAACCCAGTGCTTGGGAGTTTGAGGCAGGAGGATCTCAGGTTCGAGGCCAGTCTCAGCAACTTAGTGAGGCTGTCTGTCACTTAGACCCTGTTTCAAAACAAAAAAATTAAAAAGGGCTGGGGGTGTAGCTTGGAGGTAGAAGCCCCTCAGTTCAATCCCCAGCACCAAAAAATGAATAATCTACAAGAGTATGATCTCCACGGAAGGAGGAAGGGGCCCCGCCTTGGAGGAGGCCCCAGTGGAGCAGCACAAGGCCACCCGAGCTGCAGAGAGATGCTGTACCTCCACCTTGCCCCTTATTCCCGAGTCTCCTCGGGTTTCTCCAGCTACCGGATGCCTCCTGTCTCCAGTTTCCTCAGGATCAGTGCTCAAGCTTTGGCTGTGAGCCTGAGCCTAGGGCTTCCTTCTGCGGCCTCTGGAAATGGTTTTTCTTTTTTCCTTACCTCTTTCCCAGGGGCCTCCTCTGGCCTTGTACTCAGATTTCCACTGAGAGTGGTCAGCTTATACCATGCTGCAGGAACAGGGAGCTGAGACCTGAGTGTAGAGGGAATTGTGTGCAAATGTGTTTGGCTTTGGATGGTCGGAGCCTCCCAGGGGCTAATCCCATACCTGCCTTGGCACTGCTGCCCATGGTTTCCCCGTGTCTTGCTATGTTCTAGTTACCAGGAACATGCAGGGATGAGGCACTTAGATTCACACCACTGATTCCCTAAAGTTTGTTGTTGTTGTTATTGTTGGGTGTGTGTTTTGGTACTGGGGATTGAACCCTTGAACCCAAGCCCTTTATTTATTTATTTATTTATTTATTTATTTATTTATTTGCGGTACCGGGGATTGAACCCAGGGCATTCTACCTCCGCGCTACACCCCTGGCCCTATTTTTTTATACTTTATTTTGAAACCGGGTCTCACGAAGTTGCGGAGGGCCTCACTAGGTAGAGAGAGAGAGAGACAGGGAGAGAGAGAGAGAGAGAGAGAGAGTGAGTGAGCTGAGGCTGGCCGCGAACCCGGATCCTCTGGTCTCCGCCTCCCAAAGTACTGGGATTATAAGCGTGCGCCACCACGCCCCGCCCAAGCCCTTTTTTTAAAAAATTTCATTTCAAAACGGGATCTCGGTAAGTTGCTGAGGCTGGCCTCCAACCTGCGATCCTCTTGTCTCAGCCTCCCAAGCATTGGGATTACAGGCGTGCGACACCACACCTGGCTTCCCTAGTGGTTTTCTTCAAGCAGTTTCTCACCTCCCTCCATTCCCAGACACTTCACCAGTGAGCCGGGAGTCTATTACCTTTGCCTCTGCCAGAGCCCACCAAAGACCAGTTGATGTTCACACTATTACAGGTGTTGAGGGGTCACTACTAAACTCTTCAAGGGAATTCTCAAACAACTGAGAATATTCTTATTTCACTCACAACCCCAAGGACACGGGTGGCCTTAGAACCAACCTGGCCAAATCCGAATGCTGAAAAGCCAATCACAAATGTGACAACAGGTGTGTGCAGACGAGACAGTTAGATCGACTTCCCCTTTTCTAATTTGAGAGGTTTCACAATGAAGAAAATCAGAGTGTTGGGGCTGCAGGAGACCCAAATGCAGTCACCATGAAGCTGGGCTGTGTCCTCACAGCCTGGGGCCTCTCCATTCTCCTCACTACTCTCTGGGCAGCCCAGGTGTTACCGGGTGAGTAAGCTGTTTGAGTGTCGTAAGGGAATGGAGCTCTGCCTGGCTCTGGGAAGAGACCCAGAGGAAAGAAGCAGGGACTGCCTCTCGCCTTCCAGGCCGTCCCGGTGGAGTGAGAAGGCTATGTGTCAGCGGGCTGATGTGCAGGATCCAGTGGCTCTTTCGGAATATAAAACCCCCAGTATTTCCTAAGAGCACCCTCTGATGATAATGCCTTCTCTAGCTGCAACTTCGACACTGACTGTTCTGATAGAAGTTTCTTGAAAAAGTTTGTATCTGGCTGCATTAGACTCGGCTTTCAGGAGTGCGATGGCTCCATGTGGAGCAGGTCGTGCGCCCTGGCCGCTCTTACCCGCCGGGCGTCTGTGCTGCACAGGTGCTGCGCCTCCCTTCCTCTTCCCTGTGTCTCTGCTCCTGGCCTCCACGTCTCCATTTCCTCCCTGAACCTCTGGACTTGTCTTGGTCCCTTGGGAATTTCTTTCTCTTCCCTTTAAACTCGAGTGTTCTCTACACTGATGTCCTGGTCTCTCTCCTCTCTTTCTGCAGCCCCCTTCATGAGCGTATGGTCTATATAACTTTTGCCACAATAACCATATAGTTAAGAGCCCCAGATCATATCTCCAACCCTAATTGTGCTGTCCATCTTCACATTTAAATATCGAGCTTTATACAGGATGTATCTACCTGCATGTCTCCCAATTCTCTCAACACAATATGACCAGAGCTGAACTCATCTGTCCTCCTGGTCCCCACCTCTTTCATCGTCCTCCTCCTTCTTCTTCTTGGTACTGGGGATTGAACCCAGAGGTTACCTCAAAGCTCTAAGCTATACCCCTAGCCCTTTTTATTTTAAAACAGGGTTTCACTAGGTTGCTGAGGCTGGCCTTAAACCTGTGATCCTCCTATCTCAGCCTCCCAAGTACAGGAATCACAGGTGTGTGCTGCCATGCCCAGCTTGTCTCCACCTCTTCTAATTCCTTTTTCACTATTTCTTCTTTTCTTTCCTTCCTTCCTTCCTTCCTTCCTTCCTTCCTTCCTTCCTTCCTTTTGTGTGTGTGTGTGTGGTGCTAAGGATTGAACCCAGGGGCATTCTACCTCCGAGCTACACCCCCAGCCCTATTTTTTTTTTTTATTTAGAAACAGGGTCTTGCTAAGTTGCTGACAGCCTCAGTAAGTTGCTGAGGCTGGCTTCAAACCTCCATGATCCTCCTGTCTCAGCCTTCCAGTGCTGGGATGACAGGCATGCGCCACCGCGCCTGGCTCTTTTTCACTGTTTCTGATCTTGGTTGGTGGCACCTCAACCTCCAAGTCAGAAATCCAAGACACAGCCCGGACTCTTCCTCCTCTGTCACTCTCCACATCAGATGGAGCATCAAGCTTGGAAAATGTGACCTCCTCCTAAGTGGTTCTTAGAGCCGGTTCCTTCCCCGGGACACGCCCCCATCATTTCACCATGGGCGAGTGGGCCAGTCATGACTTCCCAACTAACCTCCTTGTCCCAGCCTTGTGTCCTCCAAGTGACTGCTGTACTCTGCAGCCAGAGTGGCTTCTATGATTCGAGTCTGTTGGCCCAAGCTCCTTGTCACGGCACAAGAAGGTCACCCAAACCTGGCCCCGGAAGCCTTTCCAGCCTCCCTGTCTCCCCCTGAGCCCCACAGTTTATTCTCTACAGATCCCCCAGCTTCATTTGCACGTTCATGCCAGACTCTCCCCTTCTCCAAGGCTTTGCTTACACGGCTCTCCTCCCTCAGAAACTTCTTGACGTCCTTAAAGACTCAGACTCAGTGGCATCTTCTCCAAGAATCCTTCCTCAAACCCTCTCTTCTGCCCCCTTGGCTGCTTGCAATACCTCTTTCTTTTTATTTTCCTCCTCAGGCTGATATAATCTTTCTAGCTCTATGGCACTTTTTTTTTTCTTTTGGAATTGGGGATTGAACCCAGGGGCATTCTAACTCTGAGCTACACCCCCAGCCCTGTTTTATTTTTTATTTAGAAACAGGGTCTTGCTAAGTTGCCAAGGGTCTCACTAAGTTGCTGAGACTGACCTTGAAGCTGCGATCCTCCTGTTTCAGCCTCCCAAGTACTGGGATTACCATGCCCAGCTTGTTTTTAAAAAAAGGAGAGTGGCTGAGTCCAGCTATGTGACATTGGAGGAACTGAGAAGAGGAAGCTGAGTGGTGGAGAGAGAGGAGGCAGAGAAAGCACCGGGAGGTACTATGGTTGGAACAGAGCTGCGGCGAGGGAACTCGAGAAGGGAAGCCACAGAGGCCGGGAAGAGCCTCTGTCACTGGGAGTGGGAGAGGACAACGGCACAGGGAGGATGGAGGGAAGAGCGGGCTCATCTGAGAGGCCATGTGGTTGGAAGACAGGAATGGGACCATGGGGGGGACAAGGGTGTCGCAGAGATGGGAGAAACGGCCTTCACCCTGCGTGGTCGATCATGGAGTTTTGAGACAGGCTGAGGATGACAAAACATCTAGAACTCTAAGCTCAACCCAGAGCAAAGAATGGTTCTGTAGCTACCATTACAGTCTTGGAGCAAGAGTCAGGGGAGAGGGGAGGACAGAGAAAGGGCTCTTCCATTGCTAGGGAAAATTCAAGGGGCAGAGAGCATTAAGGTAGAGATGAAGGAAGAACAAAGACCCTCGCTGGGCTTGGAGGCACACGCCAGTAATCCCAATACTGGGGAGGCTGAGATAGGAGGATAGCAGGTTCGAGGCCAGACTCAGCAACTTTGTGAAGCCCTCAGCAACTCAGTAAAAAAAAAAAAAAAAAAAAGAAGACCCAACAGGGGGAACCAGGAGGGAGGAAGAAGCTTGTCATGGTGGCTCACCCCTGTAATTTCAGTACTAGGGAGGTTGAGATAGGTTGAGATAGAGGTTTGAGGCTAGGCTCAGCAACTTAGCGAGATCCTATTTCAAAATAAAAAAATGATAAGCCAGATGTGGTGGCGCACACTTGTAATCCCAGTACTTGGGAGGCTGAGACAGGAGGATCGCAGGTTTGAGACAGCCTCAGCAACTTAGTGAGGTCCTCTGCAACTTAGTGAGACTCTGTTTCAAAATAAAAAATAAAATAGGGATGGGTGTAGCGCAGAGATAGAATGTCCCTGGGTTCCATCCCCAGTACCCAAAACAAACAAACAAATGCAAACAGGAGGGAGGGAGAGCCATGGCCAGGTACTGTAAGTTCTTTGGTGGGCAACATACTGAGGCTGAGGAACCAAGTAAATTTTGGGGAAATGAGGATACGGAGGAAAGTCCCCAAGGAATTTCTGAGTACCTCCACTTTGAGCTCGGACATGCCTGACTTTCTCACTCTATTCTTTACTCTCCTTTTAAACTTTGGGTGTGTTCATTTACTTTTCTAAGCCTGTTTCTGCAAAATTTATAAAATGGAGGTGAGGTCACATACCTAGAATGCTCGTGGAGACTAAATAACGTGACACATGCAGGTGCTAGCCGTGTATGGCGGATTCCAATGTCTATCTTTCCCTCTGGCCCTACCTGTCCACTCCGGATCCGGGCTCTCTTTGGCCTCTAGTTTCCCATACCTACAGCCAGAGTCCATGCTGGTGAGTTCATACTCTCTCATTCTCCCCCTCCCTCTTCCCCAAACCACAGTCCCCTCCCTGAGAGCACACGGACACCAGGGAGCCAAGTGCAAACCCATCCTCTGGGAGACCCACAGCGTCTCTTGGAAAGGCTTTGGTACCTTCCTACCCTCCCCTGTGGAGACGATCTCCCAGGAGAGGGGCCCACGTGGAGGGTGACTCCCTGTCCTCTTTCTCTCAGCTGCAACGGTGCTTTCTGGATCTCCCGGGACCATGCCCTCTTCAGCTGCCAGTTTGGAGTCTGTGCAGTGCCCAGGAATGGTCAGCACCAAGGAGAGAGGCTGCCAGTCTGAGGCGCACCAGGCTGACCCTGGGGAAGCTGGCTTCCGATTCAAGGGCTATGCTTTCAGTGAGCCCTTCCACCTGATCGTGTCCTACGGTGAGGTCACAGGAAGACCTGGCCAGCACCACAGACCCTCCTTTTAGCTCCACTTTCAGGAAAGTGCCCCAGGAAATGAGCTGTGGGTTGAGTCCCCATCTTCAGCTCCAAGTAGCAGGACATCCTCAGTCTTGGGCCCTAGAGATGTTGTCCCACATTCCACCTGGGTGTTGGTGGCACATGCCTGTAATCCTAGTACTTGGGAGGCTGAGCTAGGAAGATCACGAGTTCGAGGCCAGCCTAAGCAATTTAGTGAGACCCTCAGTAACTTAGTAAGACCCTGTTTCAGCATAAAAAATAAAATATGGCTGGGGGTGTAGCACAAAGGTAGAATGCCCCTGGGTTCATTCTCCCATAGAGAGAGAGGAGAGAGAGAGAGAGAGAGAGAGAGAGAGAGAGAGAGAGAGATTTTCTACATTCAATCTTGCAAATACGAGGTAGGTTAAAGAGATGTGGCTAGAAATTCATAACTCAACCGGGCGTGGTGGCGCACGCTTGTAATCCCAGTACTGGGAGGCTGAGAGGAGGATTGCAGGTTTGAGGCCAGCCTCAGCAACTTAGTTAGGTCCTCTGTAGTTTAGTGAGACTCTGGTTTTGTTTTGTTTTGTTTTGTTTTTGCGGTACCGGGTATTGAACCCAGGGGCGTTTTACCTCCGAGCTACACCCCCGGCCCTATTTTTTTTATACTTTATTTTGAAACCGGGTCTCACGAAGTTGTGGAGGACCTCACTAAGTAGCTGAGGCTGGCTGCGGACCCAGATCCTCTGGTCTCCGCCTCCCAAGTCCTGGGATTACAAGCGTGTGCCACCACGCCCGGCCTGTGAGACTCTGTTTTAAAACAAAAAATAAAACAGGGCTGGGGGTGTAGCTCAGAGGTAGCATGTCCCTGGGTTCAATCCCCATTGCCACACACACACAAAAAAAGAAATCCGTGCCAGGCGTGGTGTTGCACGCTTTTAATCTCAGTACTTGGGAGGCTGAGACAGGAGGATCGCAGGTTTGCAGCCAGCCTCAGCAACTTAGTGAGGCCCTCTGTAACTTAATGAGACTCTGTTTTAAAACAAAAAATAAAACGGGGCTGGGGTTGTAGCTCAGAGGTAGAATGCCCCTGGGTTCAATCCCTTGTACTGCAAAAGAAAAAAAAGAAAGAAAGAAATCCATAACATATGTTTATGAGTTCAGAGACAACGAATTGTTCTGCAGTTACCAGTAGAGTTTGGGAGTAGGGGGTCCAGGGAGAGGGGAGGACAGAGAAAGGGCTCTGCTGTTGCTAGGGACAGTTCACAGGCATTAAGGTAAGGTGCTAAGGACTCAGAGGTACCCGGACCTTCAGGGGAAGTTTATGGGAGTCTGCTGTGGGCATCGCTAGGGGGCTCAGTGGCTGACACTCAGCTCTTGCTCTCGGCCACAGACTGGCTGGTCCTGCAAGGTCCAGCAGCATCCATATTTGAAGGAGACCCCCTGGTTCTTCACTGCCGGGCCTGGCAAGACTGGCCGCTGATGCAGATCACCTTTTACCGAGATGGCTCAACCCTGGGTCCCCCTGGACCTAACCAGGAGTTCTCCGTCACTGCAGTGCAACAGGCAGACAGCGGGCACTACCACTGCAGTGCCACCTTCCGGAGCCCTGGTCCTGGGAGCCCGGAAACAGCATCTCCTGTGGCCGTCACGGTCCAAGGTGAGAGGCAGGCTGGAGGCAGAGCATCGCTGTGGAATGGGGCGAGAAGGGGCAGGGAGCCCCAAATCGTCCTCCTTTGGCTTGGAGGGAACAGATGGTTGAAGCCTTGAGCAGGTCTCAGAGGTCCAGCAGGATCACTCCCCGTCGTCTTCGCAAACCTTTCGGTCCCACCCAGAGTTCAGTGTGTTGCCACCACCCAGAGCTATGCGGTCTGGTATTTATTTGCAGATTGTCTGTCTGGGCAGTTGTCTAATTTGTTCATCTGGATCTTTTCTAGTTCTATCTACTTAATGGAGAGAGAGAGACAGACAGACAGAGAGAGAAAACGAACTTGAAAAATGCAAATGGAGTTGGGTGTGGTGGTGTACCCCTGTAATCATAGCTACTCTGGAGGCTGAGGCAGGAGCATCGCCAAGTTCAAGGCCAACCTGGGTGACTTAGCAAGACCATGTCTCATAATAAAATATAAATAATAAATAAATAAATAAATAAATAAACAAACAAGCGGGCCGGGGATGTAGGTCAGAGCTCGAGGACTTGTGTAGTATACGACCCTGGATTTGACTCTTAGTACCAACAAAATTAAAAAAAAAATAGTTCAAATGGAAGTTTTCCAAGAGAGCCTGCTACTGAGGAAAATGGGGAGGAGGTGACTGTCCTGATCACCCGTGACTAGAGGGGGCGAGCTCTTCCTTCTTGCCTGTCTTTCTCCCAGAGCTGTTTACAGACCCAGTTCTCAGATCTTCACCCTCAGCTGAGCTCCGAGAGGGAAGCCCAGTGACCCTGCACTGCCAGACAAAGCTGTCCCTGCAGAGGCCGTCCATCCGCCTGCTCTTCTCCTTCCACCAGGACCGGAGGACGGTGCGTGGCAGGGGCCTCTCTGCAGAGTTCCAGGTCCCCCACGCGTCACAGGAACACTCTGGGTACTACTGGTGCGAGGTGGCCACTGAGGACGGCAGAGTTTGGAAACGGAGCCCCCGGCTGGAGATCAGGGTGCAGGGTGAGACGTGTGTGCGTCTGTTTTGTTTGCATGTGAACATGGGAAGAGGGGGACAGGATGACTGCATCCGTGGGCTGGGGCCTGTTAGAAAAAAGGAGGACAAGGGATGAGGCTCCTCAGCATAAAGACATAAAGAGAAAGCTTTAATGCAAGCTTGGGAGAGACTCCCTTTGGGCAGAACAGAGAGAGCCACCCGTACAGTCTAGGGTGGGCATTTTTATTGGGGTGAAGGCAGGGAAGGGATCAATCTATAGAGGACCTAATTGAGGACTAGTATGGATAGATGCTGATTGGTTCAAACTGGTGCAGTTTTCAATCCTTCATTAGCATATCGGGTCATCAGGTATCAATTTGCAGTTGGGACCATGCATAGAACAAGTGTCAGGCACCTTCCTGGTAGGGGTCTGGTGGAGATCCAGGTATAGAAGGGTTTGTTCTTTGTGGTTTTCCTGTTGTACTAACTCAGAGAAAGAAAAACTCTAGCAGGCTGCTGTAGGCTGCCTCTTACAGGGTCCAGTGTAAGAAGATGAGAAGGGACACAGAAGGGGCGGGAACTGTAAGCCAGCGTGACCTTGAGGATGGATGAAGGCAAATAGAGGACTTGTCCTCTCCAGACCAAGACCTGAGCCAGCCCCATGTCCTCCCACACACAACATGGGTTTCGAAGCTGGGCGTGGTAGCGCAACACCTGGAATATCAGAACTAGGGAGGCTGAGACAGGAGGATTGCAGGTTCAAGGACAGCCTCACAACTTAGTGAGACCCTGTTTCCAAATAAAAAATGAAATAGGGTTGGGGGTGTAGCTTGGAAGTAGAATGCCCCTGAGTTCAATCCCCAGTGCCCCTTCCCCCCTAAAAAAATGTTCTAAACCTAGACCATCTCTGGGCATTTATAGGAACATAACCTCTAGAATGAAGATATATCTAGAATGAGGAGCAGATCTATGTTAAATTCTGGGAGCTGCCATTAAGAAGGCTGGACTAAGCTGGGCATGGTGGCGTAAGCCTGTAATCCCCGCATGTGGGGGGCTAAGACAATAGGGTCACAGGTTTGAGGCCAGCCTCAGCAACATAGCGAGGTCCTGTTTCAAAATGAAAAAAATAAAATAGGGCTGTATCTGGAGCAATTGTCCAGTGTGGTGAGGCCAGAAGCCATGTTAGATGAGAAATAATGGAGGGACAGGAGGCGCTCATCCCAAGAGGAGGTGGCTCAGGGGGCAGCACAGATGTCCTGAAAAAGCTGAAGGCCAGTCCAAGGGTGAGGAGCAAGGCTGATGTCACACGTAATAGAGAGGTTGCAGGACCCTGGCCCTTATTCATCCTCCAGGAAGTTAGATTCTGCCTTGGGAGAGGAGAAATTGGTGAATAGTCTATCTAAGGACGAGGCCTCGTTGTGAAAGGTTTCCAAGCACAGGGAGCCAATCCTCAGATTAAAACTGGAATGAGGAGGGAAGCTAGAGTCCTCAAGCCCCTCTGCCATTGGGCCCCCTGGCCACTTTCAGAGAACGAGAAAGTCCAGCGGGGCCAGCTTTCACTGTCCTACGTGCCTCCTGCCCCACGATCCAGGTCCCTCTGGCTCTGCTGCACCCCGCACCTCGGACCCAACCCCACAGAAGCCAGCTGTTCCAGAAGCTCCTACTGCAAAGCCGCCTGGGCCTCTGCCTCCACCACCCAGCCCTTCCACTGAGCACCCCAGCTTCTACCCTGCGGACTCCCACCTGCAGTACCAGGTGGGCATTCTTCTGAAGCAAGTGCAGGATGTGAGGGCGCTCCTGGGTCACCTGGTCACGGAGCTGCGGGCCTTGACCGGCCGCCGGAAGCCTGGGACCGCGGAGGCCGAGTGATCTCTGCGGTGTGACCCAGCCACCCCACGCACCTGGCTCGTCCTGTTTCTTTCTTTCTGTTCTGTACATATGCGTGAATGGTTTAACATGTCCCAGTGTTTTGTTAGAATAATGGAGATAAGTGTGTGTAAATAAATTGGTACAAAGTGGGAATTGGAATTCACCTGTATTTGGGTTTTGTTTTATTTATTTATTTATTTATTTATTTATTTATTTTGCGGCACTGGGGATTGAACCCAGGGGCATTCTACCTCCGGGCTACACCCCCAGCCCCATTTTTTATTCTTTGTTTTGAAACAGGGTCTCACTAAGTTGCGGAGGGCCTCACTAAGTAGCTGAGGCTGGCCATGAACCCGAATCCTCCAGTCTCAGCCTCCTAAGTACTGGGATGACAAGCGTGTGCCACCACGCCCGGCTTGGGTTTTGTTTTAGAACATGACAACATGATTCTCTTCTCTCTAGACCAGGAATTTTTTTCTGTGGCCCAGACCAGAATCTGGTGATTTAAAGAGAAGCAACAGCCAGGTGCAGAGATACACGCCTATAATCCCAGTGCTTGAGAGGCTGAGACAGGAGGATCCAGGTTCGCGGCCAGCCTGAGCTACTTAGTGAGGCCCTCTACAACTTAGTGAGACCCTGTTTCAAAATAAAGAATAAAAAAATAGGGCTGGGGGTGTAGCTCGGAGGTAGAATGACCCTGGGTTCAATCCCCAGTACCGCGAAAATAAATAAATAAAAGGGCTTGCAACACCCAAGAAGGTGAAGCCAAGCTCCATCAACTCGCCTTCCCTGCCCACCCCAAGCTCAGGAAGCCGGCTCCTGCCCACAGGCCAGGGTCTCAGGCTCTGCCCCCCAAACACCAAGGCCAAAGCTGCGTCTTGGCTCAAGATCCCAAAGGTGTCCAGGCCCCTGCTCCAGAAGGTTCCTTAGTTAAGGCCTCTGTCTGCCTCTGGGAGAGCAGAAGGGCTGGTGTGACTCGGGGCTGCAGTCTTAATGAGGGGGCTGGTGTCCTCCTGTGCTAAGGTGGAAAAATGACAAAAACAGACAGAAATGAAACAAGTACAGGAAGGTATGGAAAGTGACCAGTTCAAAACCATAGAAGTAAAAAAAATTGAAATTATATCAGAACTAAAAATCAATAGATGATATAAACCATAAATTGAACACGGTGAAAAGGAGAATTAATGGATTGGAAGAGTATGTTGAGAAATCTACCCAAGATATAGCACAGAGAGATTGAAGAATATGAAAATGAATTTAAGAGTCATGGAGAAGAGATTGAGAGGATCCAACACTCCTGATTTTTTTAAAGTTTGTATATTACCTCCTTAGAACATAAAGTCCTCAGGGAATAGACAATCGTCCACAGCCCCTGAGCTGTTCCTATAGAATTCATGGTGCACCATTGATCTCAGTAGATAAATAATCACAGTCACACCCCCCCCCACACACACACACTGTGTTAGGCATACTCTAATAGGAATTCCAGGAGTAGAAAATACAGGGACGGTCACAGAAGCAACACTCAAGAGTTATAGCCTGTGAGTTTTCCAGAACCAGAGAAACAGGTCCTCAGCCTGAAAGTTCAGAGTGCTAAGTGAGGTTCAAAACATATGGCCCTAGCCGGGCATGGTGGTGCATGCTTGTAATCCCAGTACTTGGGAGGCTGAGACAGGAGGATCGCAGGTTTAAGAACAGCCTCAGCAAGTAGTGAGACTCTCATCAACCTAGTAAGACCCTGTTTCAAAATAAAAAAAATAAGATAGGGATGGGGGTGTAGCTCAGAGGTAGAATGCCATAGGTTCAATCCCTAGTATCACAAAACAAAAAAACAAACAGCCTCATCCTGATAGATTATTTTTGTGCAAAGTTTCAGTAAGTTTTTTTTTTTTTGGTGAGCCTAATAAAGAATTAAGAATTAAGTAAGACCTATTAGTCTTAATTTCTGACATCCTACCTAGGTCCTTTTTGAAGAATGATTTTATACATGTAAATTTCAAGGAGAAATATGTGCATATATATGTATATACAGTATGGAAGGAAAAAGAAGAAAGAAGAAGAAAAAGAAGAAATTTAAAAACATCTTTTTTCAGCCAGGCGTGGTGGTGCACACTTGTAATCCCAGTACTTGGGAGGCTGAGACAGGAGGATCGCAGGTCCGCAGCCAGCCTCAGCTACTTAGTGAGGCCCTCCACAACTTAGTGAGACCCTGTTTCAAAATAAAGAATAAAAAAATAGGGCTGGGGGTGTAGCTCAGAGGTAGACTGCCCCTGGGTTCCATCCCCTGTACCGCAAAAAAAAAAAAAATCTTTTTTTTGTATGTGTGTATTGGGAGGGGTGGAACTGGGGATTGAACCCTCTGAGCTACACCCCAGCCCTATTTTATGTTTTATTTGGAAGCAGGGTCTCACTAAGTTGCTGAAAATCTCGCAAAGTAGATGAGACTGGCCTCAAAACTGCATTCCTCCTATCTCAGCCTCCCAAGTACTGGGATTACAGGCATGTGCCACCGTGGCCAGATTAAAAGACATTTTTAACCAGGTATGATGCACACACCTGTAATCCTAGTACTTGGGAGGCTGAGACAGGAGGATGCAGGTTCAAGGACAGCCTCAGCAAGTAGTGAGATTCTCAGCAACCTCGTGAGAGTCAAAATAAAAATAAAAATAGGGCTGGGGATGTAGCTCAGAGGTAGAATAACTCCGGGTTCAATCCCCAGTACAAAAACAAAAAAAAAAAAAAGGGGAAAGAGAAAGAGAAAGAAAAATTTGTATTCAGTATTCCATCTCTTTACTTAGCCCACAAGTGCTGCTCATGTGTGCTCTGCGCTATCACTGTTCCAGGTGATACCAGCAAACAAGAAAAGCATGTTGCCTTGATGAAATGTATAGTGTAATGTAGGAGAAGCTTCCAGAAACCTACAATGTCAGGAGTGACAAGCATGACGAGGAGAAATAAGGAAACTACAAGAGCCGGAGGACGCTGTGGGGTTGTGTAGCCAGCGACATCGTGTCGTGTGGTTCAGATTGCGTGACGAGTGACCATCTTTCTGAGGAGGTGATATTTGAGTAAGTCGAGGAAGCGAAACTTGCAAAGACCTGGGAGAACAAGAATCTTTCAGGCATAGAGCAGCTGGTGAGTCACCGGAACTAGGCTAAGCACAGCATGTTCTAGGAACTGTCATAAACGCAGTGACCGTGGGGAGATGTTTGGGCTTTATTCCAGGAGTACCTTTGGGTGTTTGAGGGAGAGGAATACAATACTTGGTGAAGATATCAGCATAAGGAAACACTCAGGGAGAAGGTAGAGTCACCAGGACGCACCAGTAGATTGGATCTGGGCTTCAGGATGAGTCCACTTGGGTCTCCGGCGTGCCTGCCAGCGCAGCACTCTGGCTCTGCCCGGAGCAGCAGCTGCAACTTACCCGAAGCCTCTTATGTGCCGGGCCCTGTGCCAAGCCGGCTACGTGCAGCCACTCTCAGCCCACACAATGTGGGGAATTTGGCGTGACATTGTAAATGCAAGGGACAGCACAAATGAATCTTTTTTTGTTTTTTGTTTTTTTTTTTTTGGTACTGGGAATTGAACCCAGGGGCATTCTACCTCCAAGCTACACTCCCAGCCCCTTTTTATATTATTTATTTATTTATTTTATTTTTGTGGCACTGGGGATTGAACCCAGGGACATTCTACCTCCAAGCTACCCTCCCCCCAGCCCTATTTTATATTTATTTTGAAATGGTCTCGCTACGTTGATGAGAGTATCACTACTTGCTAAGGCTGTCCTCAAACCTGTGATCCTCCTGTGTCAGCCTCCCAAGTACTGGGATTATTATAAGTGTCTGCCACCATGCCCGGCTATTTTTTAGTTTTTGAAACAGGGTCTCCCTATGTTGCTGAGGATCTTGCTAAATTACTGAGGCGGCCTCCAACCTGCAACCCTCCTGTCTCAGCCTTCCAAGTACTGGGATTACAGGCGTGCACCACCACGCCCCGCCAGGAGGATGCTATCCTAACGTGAGTTGCTGGTGTCTGATAATTGAGCGTTCCAAGGGAAGGAACTGCCCTGGTTCTACATGGCCACAGGTGAGGACAGGGTAGAGTCCAAGCAGACATACTATCAGGCTGGAAACTTCATGAAGTATTTACAGGAAAATGCAGGTGCTGCATTGCTCCGGTGCAGTCGCACGGCTCCCAGAGGACCAGAAGCAGAGCCGGGAGAGGCCAGTGCTGTGCCTCCCAAGCAGGTCAGGAGCACGGGGACGGGCATGACTGGGGAAGGGTTGCAGGGCCCTGGGGAAGGAAGGAAGAAAGGAACAAGTGAGAGGGGGTGAGGTCATTGGGGTCAGTGGGAAAGAAAAATTATTTCTGAGGGTTTGAATTTTCAGGAAAGGAGGAAGGGGAGACACATTATGCTTCCATGTTTGGGAGTGGGGTGGGAGAGACATGGAAGGGCGGTGGGTGAGTCTGTCGGCTCTGCTGCAGGGGATTCAACATCAACCTCTGGGCCTGGTACCAATGTCTGTCATTGGGTAGCCAGCAGAAAAAAGGCCCAAGGTGGGCCTTTTACACACAGGGATGTGTCTTCCTCCATCAAACCTACAGGGCCCACTCCAGGAAGGGGATGGATGGAGCTGGAGTGGGCTGTCACTGGGATCCTGAAGGTGGCAGGTCACCTGCTAGAGCCTGGGGTTCTTGTGACATCTTGTCCTGCAGAGGGAGGGGGCTCTGCAGGCCCTCTGCACAGGGGTCACAGCTGGCCTGAGCTGGGTGGTAGCTGTCAAGACGGCAGATGGGACAGATAGCACCTGATCCTCAGGATGCCCCAGGTGACATGCATCCAACCTGTCTCCTGCTCTCTCCAGCCCGCTGTCTTCAGGAACTGGGAAGGGCAGGAGGGGCAGCAGTGTCTCGTAGTTTCAGTGGCCAGCCACTGGCCACCTCTCTTCCTCTGTCCCCGATACCAGGCCAACACATCTCCATCCTTCTGCAGCCACTACAGCACAGCTGTCATGTGGGCACCGGTGGTCCTCCTGCTCCTGGGTGAGTGGTCTTTCAAGAAGCAGCAGCTGCAGCAGCAGTAAGGATTTGCATGGTGGAGAACAGGCTGGGGCAGGGTGTGGGCAAAGGGAGGTGACTGTTCAACACTCAGATTGCAAATATTTCATTCTCTATTTTTAGAGGGGTGACGGGGGGAGTTGTGAGGCCACCCATCCTTCCTGTGGTCGGGAAGCTTTCTCTCCTCGCATCTCCAACACTTTCCTCCTCCTTCTTCCTTGTTCTGCAGTTCCAAACAGTGGGCGAGCAGGTGAGTCTTCTGCGCCCACCATTCCCGTTTCCTCCCATGTCCCGTGACCTGCTTAGGGAGACCCCCTGCTTCTTGGCTTTTCTGGGATTGTCTCTTCTCACCCTTCTGCAATCCCTCTGCTAAGTTTGCTTGTGGTCACTCAGCACTGGGTGCTGACTGGTGGACTGATAGTTCGTAGCCTGATGAATGTGGTCTTCCCTCCTGTAGGGATGGGGAGCACACGGGCTGGGTCCTGGAAACTGGGTGTTCTAAGATTTCCCAACCTCAGGCCGCATCTTTGGGAACCCCATGTTGGTTCTCTTTCCCGCACTGTCCCCACCTCCAGCGACACTGGAGAAGCCCATATTGTCTCTATACCCTCCCTGGACCACAATCTTCAAGGGAGAGCGGGTGACCCTGCGCTGTGATGGATACCACCCACTGCTCCTGGAGCTCCGGCCCATCAACACACTCTGGTATTTGGGCCACCTACTCCTGCCCTCTCACAAGAACACCATCGAGGTCCAGACCCCAGGGGTGTATCGGTGCCAGACCCGGGGAGCACCTGTCAGTGACCCTATTCACCTCTCCGTATCTAATGGTGAGTGGTCTGAGCATATGGGAGGGTTACACTGGTCCCCCAGAAGAGGGAGGACATCGCACTCTCCCCAAGGGACAGGAGACCAGGCCCACACTGAGGCTGTGTGGCGTCTCTGGAGTGGATGGGCCCTAGGGTGCTAAGCGAGGGATGAAGTGAGGTTTGCCTGGATCAGAGGGTCCCCTTGCCCTCCTGCCACAGCGTGAGACAGACAGAACAGATTGGGAGAGCGAGGCTCTGAGGACCTGGACAGAGAGCTCTGGAGGGATGGGCAGCAGGGGGCGGAGCAACACAGGAAAAGCAAGTGTCCTTGGCCGCTGAGCACCGCCAGAGACACTAATCTCAGAGGCAGCGTGATGCTTCTCTGCACACCTGAGCTCACAGCAGTAACATGGGGGCAAAGATAGTACCTAGCTCTTGAGCTGTTGTGAGAATTAAAAATGATATTGGGGGTAGGTACTGGGGATTAAACTCTGGGGCATTTTACCTCTAAGCTACATCCCCAGCCCCCCCCTTTTTATTTTGAAACAGGGTCTTGCTAAGTTGCTGAGGGTCTTGCTAAGTTGCTGAGGCTGGCCTCAAACCTGCAATCCTTCTGTCTCAGCCTCCCAAGTACTGGGATTACAGGCATGCACCACCACACCTGGCTTAAAAATGAATTATGAGGGGGCTGGAGATGTCGCTCAGTGGTAGAACATTTGCCTACCATGTTCAAGGCCCTGGGTTTAATTCCTAGTACTGATTTATATAATCCTAGCCTGGTGGGCTGACATTTATGTTCACCACCGGTTGTTCAGATCAGTGCTTACACATCCTGCCTGTGCCCCGAGGCTCCTGCGCAGGAACTGCTTGTAAGAGCGACAACAGCCCCCTGCAGCAGGTGGCTGTCAATGCTGCCAGACAGAGGGCAGTACACTCGTGGTAGCTATTCCTACAGAATTCAAAATTTTTTTCTTTTTTGGGGGGAGGTACTATGGATTGAATACAGGGGCATTGCCCCTCCCAGCTACACACCCGGCTCTCTTTCATCATTTATTTTGAAACAGGGTCTCGTTAGGTTGCTGAGGGTCTTGCTAAATTGCTGAGGCTGGCCTCGAAACTGCAATCCTCATGTCTCAGACTCCCAAGTGCTGGAATTACAGGTGTGTGCCACTGGTTCCGGCCTTTATCAATGTTTAACACCTACAATGGCATCTACTACATGTTTTAGGGCATTATTAAATGGTAGCTATAATGAGGATGGTGACTGGGTAAATACCGGTTGCTGTGGGAGGTACCTAAGTCTGTCCTGGGGTGTTGGGGACGTTTTCTTCAGGAGATAAGGTTTAAAACTAAACATGCCAGATATGGAGACCCTCAGGAAGTACAAAGGCCCTGCGGTGGGAGCCCAATCTTCTCAGCCTGGGTACAGTGAAAGGTGGGAGAGGTATGGAGAAGAACAGGCAGGTCAGAAAGGCCCGGAAGCCATCCTAACGAGTTGGAATTTGGTTTTGATGGGCAATCCTTTGAGGCTGGAACCCAGTCGGGGGCATCTTTACCTCCCTGGTACCTAATGAAAGACGGCCTAGATCCTTCCTCCCAACTCCCTATGAGGCTCTGTGGCCTCTGGAAAAGGGGAGTGAGCAGCTGAGCAGGAGCAGTTCTGCAGGGGAGGCAGGGCGGCTGAGCATGGGCGAGCTGCACGGCTGGGCTTTCCTGGTGCGCCCGGGTCTGTTGCAGATTGGCTCATCCTGCAAGTTCCTTATGTAGCGGTGTTCGAGGGGGACCCGCTGGTGCTGCGCTGCCGCGGCTGGTACGACAAGGTGGTGTACAAACTTCACTACTACCACGACGGCCAGGCGGTGCGCTACTTCCACTCCAGCACCAACTACACCGTGCTGCAGGCCCGCGCCAGCGACAGCGGCCGCTACCAGTGCTCCGGCACCATGCGCATCCCGGTGGAGAGCGCGCCCATGTTCTCTGCCAAGGTGGCTGTGACCGTGCAAGGTGGGGTACACCAGGGCCGGGAGCGAGGCAAAGTAGCACTGGGAAATTCTGGGACGGGAACCAGGCGGGGAAAGGAGGGGCGGGGGTCCGAGCAGCCGCCACTGGCGACTTCTGGGCCAGACTGTGGTCGCTGGAAGGGGCGCTTGACCTGCAGCCTGGTTCTAAGGTGGTCCCCCACCCCTCCCAGCACACACCCTGGCTTTTTTTGGGGGGGTACTGGATATTGAACTCAGGGACATTTTACTTCTGAGCCACACACCCCCTCCCCAGCCCGCTTTATTTTGAAACAGGGTCTCGCTAAGTTGCTGAGGCTGGCCTCCAACCTGCCATCCTCCTGTCTCAACCTCCCAAGTACTGGGATTTACAGGCGTGTGCCACCACACCCGGCACACCCTGGCTTCTTGCTCTCTGGATCCCATGTAGAGGGTAGCTCTGGCCAAAGTCCCAGTCCACGGGGGCAGCGGCGGTGGTAGGGATGCTATACACATAGCATCAGGGCCGGGTTCCTGAGCATCCCCGGAGGATGCAGGCTGCAGGTCTGGCCTGGTCCTGCCTCCCTTCTAACAACCCCGACCCCACATTTCAGCACGCTCTCCTCCCTCTCTCCACGTGCACGCACAGCCTCCTCCCATCCCCTCTGGGGCCTCCGGGAGGGTGCGGAGTCCTCGCGGAAAAGGGGAAGGAGACTGGTTTCCCCCTGGCCCCCGGTGCGCGCCCAACATGCGTGCTGGGCCCCTGGCCGCCCTCCGCAGAGCTGTTCCAGGCGCCGGTGCTCAGGGTGCTGCGGCCGCACGAGGCGCGCGGCGGGATGGCGCTGCGCTGCGACACGCGCCTGCACCCGCGGAAGCGCGACACGCCGCTGCAGTTCGCCTTCTACAAGTACAGCCGCGCCGTGCGCCGCTTCGACTGGGCCGCCGAGTACGCGGTGCCCGCGGCCGAGGCCGACGAGCTGGAGTCGTACTGGTGCGAGGCCGCCACCGCCACCCGCAGCGTGCGCAAGCGCAGCCCGTGGCTGCAGCTGCCGGGGCGGGGTGAGTGGCGCCGGGTCCCTGCCGCGCCCCCCTCCGCCGCGCGCCCCGAGCCGCGCCCCCCCCGCGCCCCTCCCACGCCCCCCGCGCCCCTCCCACGCCCCCAGCCGCACCCCTCCATCGCGCCC
>PVJS01033442.1:0-22169 GCA_004027185.1 Glis glis | reverse complement strand
GAGAATGATGATGGTATATTCTCACATGTACACATTGTTTATGATAGTAATTCCATTGATTCACTTCTTTCTTGCCCTTCCCCTTCCCTTGTACCACTTCCCTTGCCCCACTGAGGGTTCTCCATTATCAACCAGAGTCCCTTGTGTGTCCCCACTACTCCCTAGGTTGCACATATTAATGAAAACATATGTCCCTTCTTTTATTGTAATTGGTTGATCTCACTTAACATAATGTTCTCCAGATCCTTCCATTTTCTTGCAAATGATGTTATTTTGTTCTTCTTTATTGCTGAGTAGAATTCCATTGAGCTTTCACAAATTTTGATTTGATTAAATCAAATAGGATAAATTAGATACAATTGATAGCTTAACAATACTAAAGCCTACAATCCATGACTGTGCTTAATCCCTCCATTAGTATAGGTTCTCTTATATTTATTTCATCACCATCATTTTCATAGTGTCAAGAATCAGTGTTTTTTTTTAAATTATGTTTAAGTATTCTATGGTTAGTGCTATTATGTTTTTATTTTGTTTGCTAGTGTATTTCCTTTAATTGGTCATTGCTAGTATATATAGGTAGAATATATAGGTATGTGATTGATTTTTCTCTATTGACATTTTAATCTTCTGACATTACTAAACATACAATTTAGTTCTAGCAGCTTCTTGGTAGATTCTTTGGGAGTTTGTAGTTAAGCATGCTACCTAGAACTAGAAAATGTTTCTTTTCCTATTCAGTATGCCTCTTACTTTTGTATCTTGCCTTACTACTCTGAGAGAACTTAAAAAACAAAGTTGTCTATGAGTGATGAGAATGGACATTTTTGTTTTAGTGATAAAAATTCAGTATCTCAAAATTGAGCATGTTGTAAGGTGCGGATTTTTGTTGTTATGATGTCCTGTGTTAGTTAAGGAATTTCCATTCTATTTTTCTTTAGTCTGTCAATATAGTGTGATATATTGTTTGTTTTTCAAATATTGAATCAAACCTTAATTTTTGGAAGTAATCCCAGTTTTTTGTGATTTTTATCCTTTGTGCATGCTGCTGGATTAAACTTGTTCATGATTTTTGTGCATATGTTTATGGTGATGAGTTTCTTATAATGTCTTTGTTTAATTTCGTATTGGAGTATGAATGGCCTAAGATAAAAAGTTTGAAATTATGCCCTCCTCTTTTATTTTCTGCAAGAAATGGTGTATAACCAGTATTAATTCTCCCCTAAATGTTTGGTAGAATTCATCAGTGAAACCAGCCATGTCTAGAGCTTTCTTTCCTTGTAAGATTTTTAAATATAAATTCAATTTTTAATATCTAAAGTACTACTAATGTTATCTAGTTATTTTGTGTGAGTTTTATTAGTATGTGTCTTTCAAGGAGTTCATTAATTTATATAAATTGCTGAATTTAGGAGCATAGAATTATGGGAGTCTCTTACTGAAAAAGAAGAAAATCTAAGATCTATGGACTCACGCATACTGTCCCCTTTTCCATTCCTAATGCAAGTACATTCTGTTTTCCTTTATTCTGCCTGTTTTGAGTTTTATTTGTCACTCCTTTTCTATTTCCATAAGTTGGAAAATTAACTTAGTTATGTAAAATAATTCTTATTTTCTAAATAGCATTTTATGTTACAAACGTTATCCCAAATAATTTTTAGTTATATCCCACACATTTTTATATGTTGTATTTCTTCTTCCAGTTCAAAATTCTTTTAAATTTTACTGAAAAATTCCTCTGGCTCATGCATTATTGAGAAATGTATTGTTTAATTTCCAAGTACATGGGAAGTTTTCTAGATATCTTTATGTTATTGATTTCTAGTTTAATTTATTGTGTTCCAAGAATATATATAATTTCTGTTTAAAACATTCTTTACTCCATGTTATGTTCTATACCTAGCCTCTTGCTAAATATTTTTGAAAAAATATGTATCTTGATGTTTAGTGATGTTTTCTAAACTACTGATCAGATCAATTTGGTTGACAATGTTGTTCAGGTTATGTATATCATTACTGATTTTCTTCCTATTTGCTCCACCAATCATGCAAGAGGACTATTTGATGATCCACACCTATAATTTTGGGTTTGTATCAATCTTTTCTTCAAGTCTATTCACATTTTTGGCCTCGCTTTGGTGCATAAA
Source organism: Glis glis (assembly GCA_004027185.1). Classification (NCBI taxonomy): domain Eukaryota; kingdom Metazoa; phylum Chordata; class Mammalia; order Rodentia; family Gliridae; genus Glis; species Glis glis. Next base: position 20,022 of record PVJS01033442.1, on the reverse strand, counting down.
CATTTAAATAATACTTTCTCAGAGAATTGATCCCATTATCTTTAAATAGTATAATGGGATTCACTCACAATAGCCTCAAAGACAAAAAAATTAAAAAGTTAGAAATAAATCTGACCAAGTAGGTTAAAGACCTCTACAATGAAAATTATAGAACACTGAAGAAAGAAATTGAAGACCTTAGAATATAGAAAGACCTCCCATGTTCTTGGATAAGCAGAATAAATATTGTAAAAATGGCCATACCATCAAAAATGATCTACAGATTTAAAGTAATCCCTATCAAAATACCAATGTTATTTTTACAGAGCTAGGAAAAAAAAAGTCCTAAAACTCATATGGAAAAACACAAGACTCTGAATAGCCAAAGCAATTTTGAGCAATAAAAACCATTCTGATGCCATCACAATACCTGACTTCAAATTATACTATAGAGGTATAATAACAAAAACAGCATGTATTGGCACAAAAATAGACACAGAGACCAATGGAATTGAATAAAAGATTCAGAGTTCACACTTATAGCCAGTTGATTTTTGACAAAAGAGCCAAAAATATACAGTGGAGAAAAGACAGTCTTTCAACAAATGATGCTGGGAAAACTAGATATCTATATGTAGAAGACTAAAATTAGATCCCTACCTCTCATCCTGCACAAAAGCCAACTCAAGATGAATCAAAGACCTAAAAATTAGACCATAAACTTTGCAATTACTAAAAAAAAAAAACAAAAACAAAAACAAAAAAAACCATAGGACCACCTCTGCAACATTTAGGCACTGGTAGAGACTTTCTCAATAAGAACCCCAAAGCTCAGAAAATAAAACTGAGAATCAATAAATGGAATGGCATCAACTAAAAAACCTGCACAGCAAAGGAAACATCAAGAGCCTGCAGAGAGAGAGTACAGAATGGGAGAAGATCTTTGCCAGCTACTCTTCTGGTAGAGGACTAATGTCTAGAATATATTGAGAACCCAAAACTATAGCACCAAAAAAAAACCAACAACAAATAACCCAATAAAAATGAGCAATTGAAATGAATAGACATTTCTCAAAAGAAGAAATACAATTGGTCAATAAATATATGAAAAACTGTTCAACATCATCAGCAATTAGGGAAACACAAATCAAAATTACACTGAGATTCCATCTAACTCCAGTTACAATGACAATCATCAAGAATACCAGTGATCCCAGGTGTGGTGTCACAGGCTCGTAATCCCAGTATTTGGGAGGATGAGAACAGAGGATAAGCCAGCCTTAGCTACCTAGTGAGGCCCTCCACAACTTAGTGAGACCCTGTTTCAAAATAAAGAACAACAACAAAAAAATAGGGCTGGGGTTGTAGCTCGGAGGTAGAATGCCCCTGGGTTCAATCCCCAGTACCACCAAAAAAAAAAAAAAAAAAAAAGAATATCAGTGATAATAAATGCTGGCAAGGATGTTGGGAAATAGGAACTCTTATACACGGTTAGTGGATTGTAATTTATTACAACCACTCTAGATATCAATATGGAGGTTCCTCAAAACACGAGAAATGAAACCACCCTAAGATGCAACTATACCACTTCTCAGTATTTTTTCAAAAGAATTAAAGATAGAATACTATACTAATACATGTTTACCTGTGTTTATAGTAGCACAATTCACAATATCCAAATTATGGAACCAACTCAGGGGTCCATTAACAGATGAATGGATAAAGAGAATATAACACATACATATAATGGAATTCTACTCAGTCATAAAGAAAAATTGAATTATGTGATTGGCAGGGAAGTGGATGGAATAAGAGAATATTATGCTATGTGAGATTTGCCAATCTAGAATGTCAAGGGTTGTATGTTTTCACTCATGTGTGAAAGCTAGAGAGAAATTAGGAAACACAATGGACTTTGGATAAATGTGGAGAGAGAACTGTAGAATATTGGAAGGGTATTGGGGGAGAGAAGTAGGGAGGTGGGAAGGGAGATTTAGGAAAGAAAGAGTTCAAATAATACTATAGCAATATGTGAAGGCATTACTACTAATTTCACTAAAATGTATGGGGAGGGAAGAGAGTATAACAGGGTGGTATGTGGAAGGAAATGACCAAGAGCTGTGTGCACGTATGTTTGTACCACATTGAACTTCACTATGATGTATAATTGATGTATAATTGAAATAAAAGTATAAAAAAGAACACAATAAAAAACTTCATTTAAAATTGACTTATTGGAACCAATTATGTCTTGTGTCAATGAGATTCTTCAGATTTTTCCTTCATTTCACAAAGTATTCACTCAACATACTTAAAGAATATTTTTAGTAGGTTTAGAATTCTGGGTTGATTTTTCTTCCAGTACTTAAAACACATTTTATTGTGTTGTTCTTGCCAGTTTTTTTTTAATGGAAATGAGCTCTAACTCATCTTTTTTTCCCTATATAAGTAATGTTTTTTTCTGGCTTACTTGAAGATTTTTTATGTAATTTTATTTTCAGTAATAACTATAAAAAGTTGTATGCATTCATGTGCATGTGTGTGTGTGTGTGTGTGTGTGTGTGTGTGTGCATGTTCATGTATGAGTAGTCTCTAAGCTTCCTGGTTCTGTGTTTTGGTGTTTCATCAATTTTGGAAAATTCTTTTCGTATTGTTTCTTTAAATATTTCATCTGTCTCATTTTCTCTCTTTTACTTTTTAATATCCAGTATTGAATTTGTAAAACTGATATTTTCCCACTGCCCCTAAAGGCTCCCTTATGTTTCTTTTTATTACTGTTTTGTGTTTTAGTTCTTTTCCCTTATGCTCTTTTAATGTGTTTAATTTTGGGTGACTTTTACCAATTCTTTCCTCAGCCACATCAAGTTTAACAATGAACCTATTAAAGACCTAATTCTTCCTTTGTATTTATTTATTTTATATTACCATGTTTTTAATTTTTAGTATTTCTATTCGAATTTTTTCATATACAGTAGTGCCCATTACTCTTCTGAAGTTATCTACCCAATCTTACATGCTTTCTATCTTTTCAATTAGACCCTTTGACATATTAATTACATTTTTTAAAATTCTATCTTATAATTTCATATCTAAGTCTAATCTGATGATTGTTTTGTCTGTTTTGATGTTTTTCTTGCCTTTTCAGTTGCTTTGTGCTTTCAAAAATACTATTATTGATCATTGTAAGTATACATCATAGTGAGGTCCAAAGCGATGTAGACATACATGACACAGCACTTGATGTACTTTCCTTGGGATCTCGCCTGCTCCCACCCCCTGCCTGCACAGATTAGTGAGACTGGTAGTGCTACTTTGATATATGAACACGGCATTATTTAAACTGTTTCCTTCTTCAAGCCTCCTTTTTCCACAGCCCACTTCCTTCCCCCAATCCCCTTCCATTATTCTACTGGTTTCTCTCCTCATTTATCTAATGTCCTTTTTGTTTCCTATTTTCTTTCTAGCTTCTGCAGATGAGAGAAAACATACTTTTTTAAAAAATTAAAACCTTACGTCTTGTAAAGGAGAGTAGTTACTGAGATTTAAAAAAAAGTTTTATTCTTAAAAATCTTCTGCTAGGCCTTTAATGTGTGGGTTTATGTGCTCCTAATAGGGAACTGAGCTGAATCTGAAATTTGTTGGTATGGCTGGACTCAGTCACACACATAAGGCTGTCACACAACTGGCTTCAAAGCCCTGGAGTTGATACCTGGTTTTTGTCAAGCAGAAGGCAGAGAATTTTGGATAAAGGCTTTCCCCATGTTGACTTTGAGTCTTTCCTTGGCATTGTGCCCCAAATGAACAGTTCTTGCAGCCCGCCTAGCTGTATTCCACTATTATTTTCTTGACCCTTGTAATCATGTAGTTGAGATGCAATTAAGCCACAGCTTTAGGATGATGCTACATTCAGGGTCTCAGTAGTACATCCTTCACAGCTTCTCCTGTCTTCCCTCCAACTTTAGAGAGGGTTAAAGCATGTAACTCTAGTCCTTCTCAGACATACTGCTTTTTTACCCGGTTGCATCTCGCAGTTTCAATGGCTTGTTATAGTCCTCCTAAGGTGGCACTTTTTGCTGTCCTTCCCCTGCAAATCTAGTTTTTTTTTTTTTTTTTTTTCTGTAGGTGAGATGGCGGTGTGTCTGGCTGGGGTTTTAGCAGTGATACTTATAAACCACCATAGCAGAGCCAGCACCTCAACATTTTCCCCCTGATTTTTCCTATGATGATGTGGTTGTATTTGTGGAGGCAAAGTAGGTGGCTCTCTTTATATATCTGTCCCCAGAGGCTTCCTATTCTCATTTAGCTGCACTTGATCTTAACCAATTAATTGCAGAGATTTAGCTGCACCTTTTAATAGACTTTATCTGGAGTCTGGTGGTGTGTGGGGTTCGGTTAAGCAAGTGTTCACTCAGGTCCTATTCCTCCCTGCAAGTGCATGTCTCTCCCCAGATTATCAGTTATCTGGTTGCTCTCTGATTCTTTGTAGTTTAAAACATTGACTAATTAATTTTCGGATTATCCAGTCTTTCTCTGCTTGTAAAAACTGTAGTAATGTGATTTTTCACCCTGAATTTTGATCTTTTGCTTTGCTTTTTATTCATAAACCTTCCAGGCCAGGGCCTCAAGATGCTTTCTTAGAACGAGGGACTTGGTCACCAGATGATCTCCAGGGAATGTCCAACACTGGAATTTTGGAATACGGGAATTTCCAACAATTACTTCAGATTGAGAAGCCCTTCGTTCCCATGTACCATTTCATGAAAAGAAAACAGAGTTCCATGCTCTTTAGTTCTTTGTTTTTAGTAATTAGCCAACTTCCCCCCTGCCCCAGCATGAGACAAGAAAGAGTGGTGTGGATGACTACATGGTTATTTGATGTACATATACATCCGCGCCCAAGCACATACATGCATGCTTATTGGAATCAGGAATTTACATAAAATGCCAGGATATAACACATGCTAGGCCATATGTCATCTGTAAAATATAATATAAGAAAATGTATGCAGTCATATTTACTGAATAAAAAGTGTGCTGGCACTTAATCAGATGCAAAATGTAAACAGCACATTTTTTGGAACATTAAATTAAGTTTCTCCTTATGAACTCATCTGGGATTTCCAAAATAAATTATACTTTGTTAATTTCTTAGTCACTTCTTAGTGCAGAACAGACCAATTTACATTCATCTTGCAATTATATTAAGCCTTTACGTCTCTACTGAATATTTTAAGAACCAGAAAACATATTTAGCAACCAATTTTGCAAATGTATCACTCAGTCAGCCTTCAAATACATGCATTGCATTGAATAACCTGTCTCATCCCCTTATGTCCATAAACTGTTATACTATTTACAGCCAAATGATAAAACAATATATAGAGAAGGTTGAGAAATACATTAGGAAGTTTCTGGGGTAAAACAATTCAAGAGTATATTTTCTGCTATTTGTTATTCATTAATATGTTCAACTTCGACATTTCACTTTTGAAAATAATATGAAGAAGCAAATTGAAGACTGTTTTATAACTAGAGAGTTTGAGTTCCATATAAATTTGGTTTTACTTTTACCAACTTGGTTCTCAATATATTTTCTGGAATGATTCTTTTTTATTTGCAGCTGGATATCCATTTCTCTAAAAGCTAACTAGTAACATTAGAGTAAGTGTAAGGAGTGTTAAAATTCTTTGATGAAAACTGGAAACTGGTGCTTGTAATCATTTGGTTTAACTGCCTAAGTGAATTTCCATTTCTGTTCTTTATAATGTGTTTTAATGGACTGACGGAAAATACCAACTTTTAAATCTCAGAATTCCTATCTAGCAATTAAACTCATGCTATCATTACCAGCCCGTAATTTAATAATAAACACAACTTTTTAGTCATAGAATTATTCTCACTGTATCGGTTGTGAAGCAAGTTTCACAAGGGCACCATGACAGAAATTCCTATTTGTGTCTCCCACGCATATTTTCATCTTTTTCTTTAGCAATAAAATCCTTTTATGTGTCTGACTGATAAACTTTTCAGTGTAAAACTCCATGGCTCAGCCTCTTTTGAGATGAGAGAACCAATGAAATAGAAGCAGGAACCCTTGGATAAGGTTTCAAAGGAAGCACTTTGGAGACTTCTGCCTCACTTGGGAGGCATAGGCTATTGCTCTGGTCTCATTCTAATCCCTGCCGCCAATACAGGGATGGATGCAGCTGGGGCATCGGTCTGGAGACCGTGATGAGAAGGCCGAGAGAAGCAAAGAGCCCTGGCCTTAATATTTTGAACCACTGAAATGGTGCCAGCCACAGCCTACTCTAAGCTTCTGGTTAGATGAAGAAAATCAACCCTTTCATGTGCAGGCCACTGTAATCCGGTTTCTAATAGTAGTGCTATTAGAAACTGCTATTTTTATGTAAATGTGTGACATTCTGATATGAGTTCAAAGAACACAATTCCATTATACTGTTTCTGACAGAAAATTATGAACAATTTCTATTACCTGGGTCCAATCTTTTCCTATCACCTGGGTTAAATCTTGAAAACTATTTGTAGTATTTTTTTCAGTTTTAGTTGTTATAGTCTATATTTCTTGGGCAAAACCATCATGCCATATCTTTGTTGGTTATATTTTCTCCACATTTTCTTTTAGCCAAAATTCATAGACAAAGTGTTTCCTTAATTTAGTCATGATAACCTATGCTTTATGTTTCAAAACAAATACAACTCTTTCTTCCTAGCTCCATTTTCCACTATTGGCTTTTTATATTACACACTGATTTGCTAGTTGGAAGAGAATAGGAGTATTTCATATGTGTCAGATTGTAGTTAGGGTATTAATATCTCCATCAAATTGATGATGATAATTTAGGTGAAAAGATTTGGAGGATAATTTTACTTTATTTTAATCTGTCAAGTAGGCCTACATTTAATGGCAATTTCAGGAGCAAAAATATTTTTTAAAACCAGATAACATTGTTGATAATAATACTTGATGAATGGAAATTTCCACACACATGATATTGATAAAAGAATTCAAGGTATTCTGTCAACCACTAATTTAACATAATACTTCACAGAGAAGCATGCCTATGGGCATATTTTGCCTTTTGTTAATAATTTCTCTTATGAGTAAATTAGGAAGACACCAGACATACAGATAAATTAATTATTAAAAAGTTAGCTCAGATTCCTGCAAGATAAAAAAAATATATATATATAGATAGGCATATATCCTCCACCACCTGCCCCCATGGATCGCCTGTTTTCTATTAAAATGGTTATAGTCTTGAAGGAAATGCTTTAACATTAAATCCCAAAATACTTTTTGAGATTTTACACATGTTTGAGATGCTCTATTTCTTGTGTAAAATAGAAGTAACAGAGACATGTTTTTAGGCTTCAAAGAATTTCCTCATTTGACAGAAATATACTGACAATTTTGATCAAATTGAAGCAGAAATATAGAGACCCATAAATTGAATTTGAATTCTAACACCTACCACTAATAAAAATTTGAGCATGCATTTTGAAATGCAAAATAAATAATATGGTGCTTAAAAAAAACAGGTTAGGGTGTTATCAGTCTTGGGTTTTAATTCTGTGGCCTCCTCCTCCTCCTCCTCCTTCTTCTTTTGTACTAGGGATTACACCCAGGGGTATTCTACCTCTGAGCTATCCCCCAGCCCTATTTTATTGTTTTGTTTAGAAACAGGGTCTCACCATGTTGCTGAGGGTCTCACTAAATTGCTGAGGTTGGCCTTGAACCTACAATCCTCTTGTCTCAGACTCCCAAGTACTGGTATTACAGATGTGTGTCACCATGCCAGTTGTCTCTACTTCTTGATAATCTGTAGAACATGGACAAGACTTTTTCTTACTAGTAAAATAAAGCTAAAAGGAGGATAACCAATATTTTATAACTATTTTTAATTTTAGATTAGGTAACTTTTGTTTTTGGTACTGGGGATTGAACTCAGAGGAATTCTACCTCCGAGCTATCCCCCCAGCCCTATATTTTTTTTTATTTTTATTTTGAAACAGTGTCTTGCTAGGTTGATGAGAGTCTCACTACTTGCTGAGGTTGTCCTTGAACCTGCGACCCTCCTGTCTCGGCCTCCCAAGTACTAGGATTACAAGCATATACCACCATGCCCAGCTTAGGTAACATATTTAAGGATTTAGTACTGTGGCTAGTACTTGTTAAATTTCTAATCCATGTTATTTTTATTTAATTACCAACAATAATACTGTATAATTGCAAATAATTCAATATTTTTATTTTTTAATTTATTATTTTTATTTTGTAGTACTGGGAATTGAATCCAAAGGCTTTCTAGCACTCAGCCACACCACCATCCCCCCTAGCCCTACTTATTTTTTTATTTTAAAACAGAGTGTTGCTAAGTTACTGTGCACTGCTGGCCTTGAACTTGGGATCCTCCTCTCTTAGCTGCCCAAGCACTGGGATTACAGGTGTGGACCAATGCACCTGGCTTCAGGTTGACATTTTTAAAAAGCAATTTAAAATATGCTATTTATTTGACCCCTTATTTATATGAAATGAAAAGAAACACTTTTGCCATGATCATACTAATGGAGAAGGAAATGGGGAACAGATTAACTAAGATTAACATCATCAGGATAAGGAGGCAGTGGGAGGTGATCTTATTCTAGAATTAAGGCCTCTTGATCTTTTGGACTCCGCCTTCACAACATTGCCTTCTATTGTATCTCTTTGTATTGTATCTACTAAAACTTGTATCTCTTCTCATCCATCTTCTGAATTTCACGAAATTCAAGGAGCCAAAATGCCATACAGTATTGTACTATGTAGGGATCCTTTGTCAAATCTAATCTATTATGGTTCCCTGGCCCTACCCTACTTATACACCACTGCCTCTGGTCCTAACAGAACTTCCATATGGTCTATGGAAACAATGACTTTTGGGATCATCTGTGAAATTTTAGTTTATTCATTCTTGATATACATTTAAACAACAACAAAAAAATAAAGAAGCAAAACCTTTTCTACTTTCAATGACTTTTGGGATCATCTGTGAAATTTTAGTTTATTCATTCTTGATATATATTTAAACAACAACAAAAAAATAAACAAGCAAAACCTTTTCTACTTTCAATGATATGTTTGAAATCATATTTTAAATCAATTACTTTCCTCACTGTGAAAGTTGGGTAACTAGGAAAAATGTGAAAGAGAAATTAGCTTTCTACATGCTTTATTACAGAAGTAATAGAGGTATCACTAATTATTCATAAAGAATATTTATGGTGGATTCACATTAGACATGGATGACAACTTCAAATATCAATGTGGTCATCTAATACTTATATTATGCATCAATATGTTTCCTCATCACATTAGATAGAAAGCTACACGAGACAAAATGAATAACCTTTGTGCTAAAAAATTAAAAATTAATCTAAAAAATAATCTAGTGAAGCCGGGCGTGGTGGCGCACTCTTGTAATACCAGTACTTGGAAGGTTGAGACCGGAAGATCCGGGTTCGTGGCCAGCCTCAGCTACTTAGTGAGGCCTCCGCAACTTAGTGAGACCCGGTTTCAAAATAAAGGGAAAAAAAATAGGGCCAGGGGTGTAGCTCGGAGGTAGAATGCCCCAGGGTTCAATCCCGGGCACCACAAAAAAAAATAATCTAGTGAAAAAAGACTAGAATGGCTTTTATATACTTTCCTTTTCTTCTTACTTTTTTAAAATAAAATTGTATGGGCATCTATGTGGAATCTTTCAGACATGTTTTAATATAAAGATATTCAATGCCCTAGCTGTTAAAAAAGGGTCATGTGAGAAGTATAATGAAATGATCTTATTGATAGAACTGAGTAAAATCAGCATAAATGATGCCAACTGAATGCAATATGAAATTGTGTTCAATTTTGTTATTTTAAAAATATTTTAAAGTCTGTATAGATATATATTGTCAGAATTAATTGAGCTCCCGTATATCTGAGACTTTAGCAATATATGGGAGGTGAAGAAAAATTCATGGAGCCCACCCTTATCATGAAACAAAAACAAACACACCCGAGTAATGGCTTACATAACAAATCAGAGTATTTCAGGGCTGAAAACATCTTCAGTGATAATATACTTAATTCATTAATTCAGGATACTGAATCCCAGAAATAAATGACTTATATAAAGTCATAACCCAGAAACCTATCTGCTTGTCTTCACATCCTGTTTTCTTGACAATTATGATTCACAAATGTGTGGACTTAGGAAAGGCCCTTCCTTCTTAATCAATTCCTTAGGGTTACAGAAAAGAGATAATATGGACAAGCAATATCTTCTTTTTGTATCTCACTATAATATTTTTAGTAGACTGTTTATATCAACGTATTCTAACCTAATGGCCACCACCACCAATGTCAATATCTTTCAGCAAAACTTTATATAAATCTTGATGCAAACTTTTATAAGACTGCATAGTTTGTTTACTTTGGAAAAAATTTTCTTCATTTTTCATTTTCTAAATTATTTGCAATTAATTTAACTTTAGTCTTACATTACTTAACAACATCCTTAAACAAAATAAAATCAAAGCAAACAAATACAAAGCAAATTAAAAACTTTCAAATGAAAGAAAGGCACTTTTAACATAGTAAGTCTAAACTCAAATAATTATGTGTTATTCATTACAGAAGTCCTTAAAATCCCTCTTTAAACAACACTGATTATAACCACACCTATAGGCTCAGTTTTCAAAAGGAAAATATCACAATCAGCACTTTTGGAAGCAACCTCATAAGTGGGTTTATCCACCTAACCTAAAAACAGGTCTTGGGAAACAAAATTAGAGGGTGTGGAAAATGGTTTTGAACATTATTCCTTCCACGAAAATGCCAAATAGTGGCACTATGATTGGAAAAAGTACATGAACTATATTTATTATTTTTATACAAAAGATTGACACAGAAAGAAAGCAATTACAGATACTTGTAACTTTCCAGACTTTTCAAGTTTCACCCAAATTTTCCTCTCCCTTTTCTAGAATTTCTCGCAAAAATTAATGTAGAGGCTGGAGATTATTTAATGAACCCACTTGCAAATTGAGGTTAAATTAGATATTTGAAGTAACAAGTATTATCATCACTTTTTAATTTTCCTAAAAAAACACAAACAAAACCTATTGAGCATCTCTCCGATTTGCTGTTCTATTTTATCTCAGTCTTTCTTTACAAGTAGAGAGAAACATCAAAAACATTGAGTCATCCTCTTTTTTCTGCATGAATTATGTCACATAGAGCAACTTCTTACATCCATTCATGATATACTAGCTGAAAATTTTATCCTAAGTCATCACTTCCTGTTTTCACATCTTTAGAATTTATTTTAATTACTGTATATGTACTAGGTTAAAAAATTTCGACTTGGCAAGGCGAAGGGACATGAGGGAGAATTAAGGGGGGAATACTCTTCCAATTTTCGTTTTAAAAATTGTTGCAATATGGTGGGTGGCTTGTAGCAAAATCAGAGTTGAGGGAGAAAGATCAATTAGGAAGTCCTTTGGATAGTCTGAAGTAGATGTGATGTACACTTCCACTAAAACAGGGTTGGAGAGACCGGAAGGGGTCTGCAGCAGCGACTCCTTAAACTTCTGTGGGCATCAGAGTCAGAATGTCTGATACCGCGAAGAGCCCTGAGAGCGTGCTTTTTCAAACAAGTTCCCTGGAGATGTTGATATTGTTTATCCAGGATCATAGTTTAAAAATAACTGGCCTTAAATCTTTCTACTCCAAATGTGGTCTCAGACTAGTCACATTAGCACTACCTGAGTACTACAGTTACCAAGTCTTTGCTCTATAAGTAGAAAAAAATAAAGTACAATTTGGGATTTATATCCATATATACTGTTTTCATCTCTTCCAGTGGAAGACCCAGTTCTTGGCCAGAGAGATAAGCTATTTCCTTCCTTCCAAGGACAAAGAATCTTCCACTGTTGGTGTTTACAAAATGGAAAGTGAAGTGTACCTATTTTATTTAATAAAAATGGCTTTGAATTTACTAGAGGAGGGCATAGGTCCAACACTCCAACATATAGGAACAGGTAGAAACTTCCTCAATAAGACCCCCAAAGCTCAGGAAATTAAAACAGGAATAGGTGGGATGGCATTAAACAAAAAACTTCTGCTCATCAAAGGAAACCATCAAGAGTCTAAAGAAAGAGCATACAACATGGGAGATCTTTGCCAGCTATCCCTCTGATAGAGGACTAATATCTAGAATATACAAAGTACTTAAAAGACTCAACAGCTGGGCGTGGTGGCACACGCTTGTAATCCCAGTACTTGGGAGGCTGAGACCGGAGGATCTGGGTTCGCAGCCAGCCTCAGCTACTTAGTGAGGCCTTCCTCAACTTAGTGAGACCCTGTTTTAAAATAAAGAATAAAAAATAGGGCTAGATGTGTAAACCGGAGGTAGAATGCCCCTGGGTTCCATCCCCAGTACCACTAAAAAAAAAAAAAAAAGATTCAACACTAAAAAAAAATAACCCAATTAAGAAATGAGCAATTGAACTAAATAGACACTTCACAAAAGAAGAACAAATGGCCAATAAATACATGAAAAAATGTTCAACATTGTTAGCAATCAGGAAGATACATATCAAAACTATACTGTGATTTTATCTAACCCCAATCAGAATGGCAATCATCAAGAAGTCAATAATGAATGCTTGCGAGGATGTGGGGAAATAGGAACTCTTCTACACTGTTGGTAGGAGGATTGTAAATTAGTGGGATTGCAAATTAGTGCCGCTGCTATGGAGATCAGTGTGGATATTCCTCAGAAAATTGGGAATGGATCCACCATATGACCCAGCTATACCACTCCTGGGTATCTTTCCAAAGGGACTGAAACTAGATAATCGTAGTAATATATGCATATCCATGTTTATATCAGCATAATTCACAATAATCAAATTATGGAACCAACCTAGGTATCCATCAACAGATGAATGAATTACAAAATTATGAGTTATACACATAATGGAATTCTACTCAGCAATCAAGAAAAAAAATAATGTCATTTGCAGGAAAATGGATGAACCCAGAGAACATTATGCTAAGTGAGATTAATCAGTCACCAAAAGTGAAGTGTCATATATTTTCTCTCATATGTGGAAGCTAGGGAGTAATTGGGACACCAGAGGGACTTCAGATAATGGAGGAGAAAGTTCAGTGGAACCAGGGAGGTGGTCTAGGAGAAGAAGGGGAGAGGGAGGATCAATGAAGGAATCACTCCCATAGATATTATGTACATATGTGAGAATACAAATGTCAATCTCAATACCCTATATAGGGAAGGGAGGAAATGGGGAGGGAGCTGGGGAAAAGCCCACCAAGTGCTGTGTGCATGTATGTCACTATCACTATGAACTACATAATGATGTGAGACTATAATGCACTAATACAAGTATAAAAAATTTGTGAAAATGATTTATCAAATTATAGAGGCTAAGACATAATTTTAAAGCAGAGTTGCTCCTCTTGTCTACAAATAGGTTGCACTTTAGATCTTTCTCTCTTGGGAAAAGATGAACTATCTGACCACTTTTGTCTCTGAGAATAGGATTCAGGAATTGGTGTCATAAACCAAGACTGCAGTCAGATAACTTTAAAAGGGGCGATCAGACGCAAGTTAGACTCAATGGAGCCACATGGTAGAATCCCACTTCCAAATCTGGGATCTTTACTGAGTAACTTTCAAATTTGCTTCGTCCCTCCAAGTCCAAGGCTCTGCATAATGGTTGATGTGAGGATTAAAGGTTAACACATAGAAAACATTTGTCCCAGTACCTGAAAGTTCATAATTTTTCAGTATCATTAGGGTTTTTTGTTTCTTGTTTTGTAAATCCATAGGATCTATCGGTGGATACCTATTGCATATTTTCTTGGCTATTGTAGTAAAGGTAGACTAGATTAGAAGCCACAAATCAAAATTTTAAGCAGTAAGTGGAGAGCAAGAGTTTTCAACCACTGGATGACATACTATTTTGCCAGGAACTTCTCTCTCACAGATGTACCACTCTATTACAAAAAACAAAGATCAAAATAAAACAAACAAACAAAAACCCCACATGACATAGAGTGGATTTATCATAAGTTAATGCGTGTGCTTTCATGGTGACAATCATCTGACAGCATGCTGCAATGAGCAGGCCGTGAGATGATAGCACACTTTGTGCTGTTGGTAAGAGACAGATGACTTTTCAGGATATCCAAATGTAAAAAAGACACATCAGTGTTTTTCACAACAAATCAAATGTATTCCTTATGAATATTCAAAAAAAACTGTAAGGAGAGAAAAATTGTCTTCAAACAATGATAGAGCATGAAATTGACTCAACAAAAATTTAAATATTCAGAAATGTTTATACAAATTCTAAAATAGTTATACTGTAATAGTGATAACATATAAATTTTTGCAGTAGTGTCCTGAATCCTTTAATTCTTTGTCAAAAACTCAAATATTTGGCCGGGTGTGGTGGCACACGCTTGTAATCTCAGTACTTTGGGAGGCGGAGACTGGAGGATCCGGGTTCGTGGCCAGCCTCAGCTCTCTCTCTCTCTCTCTCTCTCTCTCTCTCTCTCTCCCTGTCTCTCTCTCTCTCTCTACTTAGTGAGGCTTCCGCAACTTCGTGAGACCCGGTTTCAAAATAAAGTATAAAAAATAGGGCCGGGGGTGTAGCGTGGAGGTAGAACGCCCCTGGGTTCAATCTCCGGTACCGCAAAAAAAAAAAAACCTCAAATATTTGAAAGATTATTAAGAGAAAATTGATAAAGAGGAGGTGTGTGTGTGTGTGTGTGTGGGAGAGAGAGAGAGAGAGAGAGAGAAAGAGAGAGAGAAAGAGACTGAAAACTATATGAAGAGTTTCTTCACTGAAGAACAACTCAAGTGAGAGGGACAGATCCCAGAGTTGCAGTGAGACCAGTTATAGACAGACTGATTTGAGATACAGAGATAGATTTGGGGTTTTCTTGAACACACATCCAGTTTAATAGATTCTAGCATATGCAAAATAAATTGCTCTCTTCCCCTTGATTAACCTTAAAGTGATGTTTGATTTTTTTCTGGTTCCCTCAGTATTAAGAGGGCTTCTGTCTCAGCAAGGTTAAGGAGAGCAAAGAAAATGAGAGAGGCAAGAAAGAGTACGCCAAGGTAAATATCCACCGACAGGACACACTTTCTTTGACTCACACAGGGAGTTAGGTGAAGCAGTTAGGAAATATCCCATTAAAAGATATGGTGTAATGGAAGACAATGTTTTCCTTTTTGCCCCTACATTTCTGGAAATAATTTGCCTTGAAATTTTCCCTGAAGTGTGCTTCTTATACTGTGTCAGAGGAAAATATAGGTACAGAGAGTGTACCTGGGAATATAAATGAGGCAAGTAGTGTGCCATAGTATCTGGTTGCCCATAAGGCACTTACACTTCCCCCTCCCCATAAAAATAAATTACCTCTCTAGACTGATGAGCCAGGCCCTGCAGTTCCCTCTCTTGACCCATCAAGGTAAGACTAGCAGGGAAAAAAAAAAAAAAACAGAAATGCATTGACTGAAGGTGTGAAGAATTCTCTTGTGTGTCTGTGTCTGGTCAGGACCCACCCATATGCATGCAAATGTTGTCACTACCTATGCCACTAAGACTAGAAAATCACCTGCACTTGTCACAGGCTAGGGGATTAGTAACCTCAATAGAAGCATCAGAAGTTTAATAGATTCTAGCACATGGAATTAAAATACAGGTTTAACAAAGCCTTACACTTAAGAAAGTCAACTTGTTTTCCATTCTCTTTTTGGGAGATAAAATATTCAAGAAAGTTAGGTATTAGAAACATGAGGTTTTAGGAGCTTGTCTCTAGAATCCCTAAGTAGAAAAAATTCAAAATGTCCCAAATCATTTAAGTTGTAATTTTTTTATTTAAATTTCTGAGCATCACTGATTTTTCCCTACTATAATAAGAAAGGGATCTATATGTAATTATAGCTAAAACATCTGTGAAGTCCACTTTTGAGCCACATATATATTTATATATTTTTCAAAGACTCTTTCATTTTTCAAAATCTTTCATTTTCTCTGACCTGCCAGTAAGGGAAAAGCCAAGTAAGTTTTTCTTCTCTCTTCTTCAGTGAATTTCCATAGACAACCACAAGAGGGAATGGATTTTGTATATTTGTAGCATTTTATAACCACATAGTTTTTTGCTCCTCAAAGAATCAGAAAGGAAAAAACATTTTCTGGTTTGTGATGATGATTCCTAGGGATTCAGTATGTAACAATAGACACTCCCAATATGGAATGTGAAGATTTCACATCTGATAAATAACAAATAGCTTAGGTACATTTATTTTATTATTTAGGCATATATTCTCTATGTGCATTTTTTAAAAAATAATTGAGGCTGCTTTTGTCAAAAATGCAATTTTAATTTGTTCTCTGTTTAAATTTTCTCTAAAAAAACTTTATGTAATTATTATACAACTTTATGCAAATATTTGGTGTTTTCATGGGATTTTGATGCCAGAGATAAATGAATCATGAATTAACGGAGTATATGGACCCAGTGGAATGGTACATTTTGTTTTAATCATTACCAGAGCCAAGAAACATTTATTTGTACAACACCAAAACATGGCACCATGCCTCACAACAAATTGGGCCATAGCAAATTCAATGCTGCCTGGTAATATGGAAAATACAGTTCTATACCAGACTTGCTTTCAAATATAGCTGTGTGGAAAATAGGTTCATAAAACCATCACAGGATGTGAAGGAGTCTGCCGAAGTGATTTGAAGGCAGGAGATGGATCCTTGGCAACCAGGAAACAGTAAAGTGTTTCTGCTTGGACAGAACAGAAGGCAAAAATTGAGGAATGGAAGAAATAATAAAACTATAGAGGGACTTTAAAGGAAAACTCATGTGTTTTGCATTAAACATCTCTACCATCAATTACAAAATCTGTTTAATATTTGCTTCAAGACTGAAAAGAAATATGTAATCTAGTATAGGAAGCTTAAAGAATAACTAAATGTGACTTGAGAAATTTTGTATTTTGAGTATATGACAAGGTACTAAAGAATATGAGGATTGTTTTTTGGCGTAGTGAGTGAATTTGATGGTCAATATGAAATGAAAGGATGTGCATATAATGGCTCTTTACTGGGTTTCATGGTCCCAAGAAGGGAAAATATAATTATAGCACAGAAGGAAATACAGAGGATAAAAGTAACACAAGTTTTTAAATGTACATTAGTAATGCTTTCTTCTAAAATGAAGAGAACTTCATTCCAGATCTTTAATACCAGTCTGTATATAAAATTCATACTGTTAACCCTATTCACTATATAATGTATTTTTGTAAATATGGGAAGGCTCATGGTAGAGAAACGTCAACAAGAAAAATTGACTCCCAATAATTTATTTAATTCTTAAAAATAAGGTATATGGATTAGCAAAATAATAGGTAATACTGAGCAACACAATCATATAGGCAGACACAATTGCAACCACAGTACACACACACACACAGACACACACACACACACACACACACATACCAGAATTAGTTATGTAAACTATCCAAGTTACAAATCTAGTAAATGCAGAGCTGTTTACGTACTCTTGTATGTAATACTTCCCTGGCCTCAACTAGCTGTACTTGCTATATTGTGTAGAATTAAGTGACCGTTTTTAAAGATGAAACCATCACCTTTCTGTAGGGCTTTAAACATTTTAAATATGCCTGGTAATGAAAATACAGCAAAGAAAAAATGATAGAAACACTTCACTTGTAGCAACTTGTAAGAGAATTATTTTCTTTAGTTGGCATTATCAATACATTAAAAGGAATTTAATTGTTATTCATTTTAAACTTTTCATAATGTAATTTTAGTCTGATCTTCTAATGACATCTCTGTGAATTTTTTCCTATAGAACCTCTATGGAAGGCTGTTTTTTCTCAACTTGATATAAAATGACAAGAGAACTTTTATCACTTTTCACTAATTATTTGTAAGCAGATAAAGTTATTGTTTAAATGAGAGATGATAAGACCCTGACTTGTAAGGAAAGAGAGTAAAGAAAGAAAATGTAATAGGTTACAAAGACAATTTGGAAGAAAAGTCAATACACCTTTGGGATCACTCGGTTGTAGAAATACAAAAACATGAGGAACAATAAGAGGCCACTGATAACCTTGTCTGTTCTTGCTTACATGCCAAATGTGAGGACTGTAATTTAGTGAACACAGAAGCACATGTGTAATCTGTAATTCTGACTTTATTTGCCCTTCTCGATAGTCTAAATAATAATGTCATGTCATTTATTTACTTTATGTGACTTCTCTGGAACACATACTGTTGAACATTTCTTTCTCTTTCTTTTTTTTAAATTTTTTTGATACTGGAGATTGAACCCTGGGGCATTCTACCTCTGAGCTACATACATCTCAACCCTTTTTTTAAAAATTTGAAACAGAGTCTCATTAAATTGTTGAGGCTGGCTTTGAACCTGCGATCCTCCTGTCTCAGCCTCCCAAGTACTGGGAATACCAGTATGTGTCACCATCACCATACTCTGCTAATGTTGCGCCTTTTAAAGTGTTTCCCTCCCTGCTCAGCTTTCAGGGTGTTTCATCTTTCTCCTCTCTGAGAGCTTCTTCTAGTCCTGCTTCTCTTTCTCTGCACTTCCCACAAATGTTAAGTTTACTCTGAAATTCCAGCCTATATATGAGAAAGTACACAGACTTTGAAGTCAGACCAGTAAGTAATTAAATTTCTTCTGTTCTACTCAAAATATTTGCAACCTTGTAGAACAGATGCGGGCTCTTTATAGCCCATTATAACTCTTCTTAAACTGGCTTACGTGGCCCTCCGGTGTGTAGGTATGGCTCTGGCTTACTGATCCAACTTCGTCTATTAAAACCTCCCTCTTCCTCTCTTGCACAGTCCTGTACTCTGGGCTTCAGTCATTCTGATTCACCTAATGATTCAATCTAGTGCTCTCCCTTTTTATTTTTTCCTTTTTATTTTTTTTAATGTTGACATAGGTTGTAGCTTCTCATTTCACACAACCCTATTCTAAATTCTCTTAGATGAATCCATAGGATAAATCAGGTCAAACAAACACTGACTCTACTTCCTGAGGGATGTCTTTCTTGAAACCTCCAAATTAGGGTTAGTGCCCCACCTGTATATGCCTAATGCTTCCAGAGCTATGATGACCATATAATTTAACTTCTGAACTTAGACATAATTGAGAGTGAAAGGGGTGCTATTACAATTAGATCAGAAGAACAGATGTGAACCAGGACTGCTCTGGCAACTTCTGCTTTCTCCATCACAACACTGCTAATTGTTTTTCATCCAATTTTCTTTTTCTAACAAAAATCACTCCATGAGGAAGGGTACAGTGACCCTCCTGTTTATTTTGGACCTCTGATATTTATCCTAGTGATGAATGCATGGTATAGGCACCATAAGGAATATGAGTAGATTTTGTTATATTTCTTACAAGGTGAGATAGACATTGGTAATGTAAGAGTTTTTTAATGAAATTAGGTTTGTTCATGTTTGTGGTTTACCAACATGTTATTTTTCTTCTGAATGAACAAAATGCACCAATAATAATGAATTTTAAGTATAAAAATCTGGTAGTATTTCTTTATATAAAATACAGAATTAATTTATAGAAAATCATGCATTTTATGAATAATAAGATTTTTGCTGTCATTTCTAATCTTAATGCCTTATATTTTCTTGACAACAAATTAGGCTTTCTACTTAAAATTGATGGTATTTGTAGTCTTTAGCTTAGCAATTTTATATATGTACTCACATACATGTAATATATCTATATATACATACATATGTAGCCATAATATATATATATATATGTACACATATCCATCTATTTGTGTATATGGATTTTCCTATAGTTTCTACTACATATTGAGAAATTTAGCATATATTGCAATATACTACAATATATTCATAGGCACTGTATTG
>PVJS01033441.1:0-22172 GCA_004027185.1 Glis glis | reverse complement strand
TATTTTTAATTCTTGGTTATTTGAATCCATGCATGGTGGACCCATGGATAAGGAGCACCTACTGTATACATTTGAATTATGTGCTTATTGTCTGTCTTCCCCTTCTAAAATGCAAGCTTCAGGACAGCATAGATTTTTTTTAAATGTGTTTTATTTATTGCTATTTACTAATGTCTGACCTTTAGTAAGTGCTCAATGTTGGTTGAATGAATCAATGACTAATTGATTAGTGTTTAATTTTGTTAAATCAGCACTTTTTTCTTACCTTGGTGTTTAAAAAATTATAATTTTAAAATAATTTCACACACAGAAGAGTCTGACGGATTCCCAGATGTCCACCTTACAGATTTACCAAATGTTAACATTTTACTACATTTTCTTGTCTTATTTTGTGTCTCGCTTATGTGCTTTTGTGTATAGACTCTAATATACTCTCCTTATATAAATATTTATACATATACAGGTAAATATATATATTTCATATAGTATACATAGAATATATGTTATATACTCATTATTTTTGAACTGTTTTAAAAGAAGTTACAGACACAATGACTCTACTCTGAAGACTTTAGTGCAAGTTGGAGTTCAGTGCTAGTTTCCTTGAAGTCAGGAATTCTTCCATATAAACAAAATACAGGTATCAAAATCAGGAAAATGATGTTGGTATCATACTGACCTCATGCAGATTTTGTTCTTTGTCCTAATAATGTCCTAAAGAAAACATTTTTTTCTAAACTTGGGATCCAAAACAGGATTTAATGTTGCTTTTAGTTGTCACGTAAGTCAGCACATCTGTAACCCAGCCCATCTTGAATCTCTCAACTCATGTTTTATTAAGGATTTTGTTCTTTTTGTTTAAGTGAGGACCAACACTTTTCTCCTTCTCTCATCCTCCTCTTCCTCCCCCTATCCCCCGCCTCCGGCTTGAACCCAGTGGCATTCTACCTTAGAGCTACACCCGCAGCCCTATTTTCTTTTATTTTTTTTATTTTGAAACAGGGTCTCACTAAGTTGCAGAGGGCGTCAGTGAGGCTGTCTGCACACCTGCACTCCTCCTATCTCAGCCTCCCAAGTATTAGGATTACAAGCGTGCGCCTGGCTACTTATATATTCTAGACATTATTGAACTTTCATATTGGCACAGGCTGAGTAGGACTAGTATATAAAACATACTAGGACTAGTATATAAAACATACCATTTATATATTTTTAATGTTTTTCTATTCAAACACATAAAAAGAGAATACAAAAAGATTAATGAGCATGAACATGTTTTAAACCATGTGACATAAACTATCTTGTAAATAAATGTAGCGGCAGAGCCATTTTATTATTATTATTATTATTATTATTCTAAATTTCTAAACGTGGAGTTGGTTAGTCAAAAGGTATGCCTTTTTTTCTAAAGCCCCCTTTTTTGTTTTGTCTTTTGTAGTGCTTGGGTTAGAATCCAGGTCCTCCTGCATGCTAAGCTTTGTCACTGAGCTACTTACCTAGCCTTTTAAAAGCTTTTGTTTTACTTTAAAGCACTATTTATTTTATACTTTAATTTGTGCAATGCAATTATACATCATAGTGAGGTTCAAAGTGATACAAACATGCATTCACATATCATGTGGTGTATTTCTCTCCATATTCCACCTTCCCAATACATGTAAGAATTGGTAGTAAAACTTTGTATTGTCTTAACTGTATATGAATCAGTCCCTTCCTCAGTGCTCATTTTTACCCTCCCACATCCCTCCCCTCATCCCCTTCCACTATTTTACTGTTTTCTCTCATTTGACTGAAGTCTCTTTTGCTTCCTAATTTTGTTCTAGAGAACAAAATATGAGAGAAACCATATGATCCTTGACTATCTGAGATGGGCTGCTCTCACTTAGCAAATATTCTGCAGTTCCATCCATTTTCCTGGAAATGACATAATTTTGTTTTTCTTAATGGCTGAGTAAAACTCCATTCTGTGTATATATCACTTTTTTTTTTTTTTGCAGTACTGGGGATTGAACCCAGGGGCATTCTAACCCCAAGCTACACCCCCAGCCTTTTATTTTATTCTTTATTTTAAAACAGGGCCTTACTCCAACCTCAGCGCGTATGCGCACGCGATCCCTCTCTCCTCTCTCTCCTCTCTCTCTCTCTCTCCTCCCTCCCTCCCTCCCTCTCTCTCTCTCTCTCTCTGTCCCTCCCTCCCTCCCTCCCTCCCTCCCTCTCTCCCTCTCTCCCTCTCTCCCTCTCTCCCTCTCTCTCCCTAGTGAGGCCCTCCGCAATTTCGTGAGACCCGGTTTCAAAAATAAAGCATAAAAAAATAGGGCCAGGGGTGTAGCGTGGAGGTAGAATGCCCCTGTGTTCAATCCCCGGTACCGAAAAAAAAAAAAAAACAGGGCCTCACTAAGTTGTGGAGGGCCTAAGTAGCTGAGGCTGGCCGTGAACCTGCAATCTTCCTGTCTCAGCTTCCCAAGTACTGGGATTATAAGCATGCGCCACCACGTCCGGCTGTATACCACATTTTTGTTATTCATTTGTCTGTTGACAGACACCTATATTGGTTTCATAATTGGGCTATTGTGAATTAATGCTGCTCTAAACATAGATATGCATGTATCATTATAGAATTCTAACTTCAGTTCCTTTGGAAAGATACCAACTAGTAGTATGGCTGGGTTATATGGTAATTCCATACTTAGTTGTTTGAGAAACCTCCATACTGATCTCCAAAGTGGGTGATTAATTTACAATCACACTAACAGTGTATAAGAGTTGTATTTTCTCATGTCCTCAGCATTTATTATTATTTGTATTCTTAATGATTGCCATTCTAATTGGACTTAGATGGAATCTCAGGATAGTTTTGATTTTCATTTCCTTCATTGCCAGTGTTGTTGAATACCTTCTCATGTTTTTTTTTTGCGGTACTGGGGATTGAACCCAGGGGCGTTCTACCTCCGTGCTACACCCCCGGCCCTATTTTTTATACTTTATTTTGAAACCGGGTCTCACGAAGTTGTGGAGGGCCTCACTAAGTAGAGAGAGAGAGAGAGAGAGAGAGAGAGAGAGTGAGAGTTGAGGCTGGCCGGGAACCTGGATCCTCCGGTCTCCGCCTCCCAAAGTACTGGGATTACAAGTGTGCGCCACCACGCCCGGCCCTTCTCATGTTTTTTGACCATTTGTATTTCTTCTTTTGAGGAGTGTCTATTCATTTCAGTAGCCCATTTTTAAATTGGGCTATCTGTTTTTTCAGTTTCAAGTTTTTTGAGTTTTTTATGTATTCTAGGTATTACTCTTCTGTTGGAGGAGTAGCTGGCAAAGATTTTATCCTAATCTATAGGTTCCCTCTTCAGATTCTTGATTTTATCCTTTGCTGCAGAGACACTTTTTAATTTGACAGCATTCCATTTATTGATTCTCGATTTTATTTCCTGAGCTTTAGGGGTCTTGTTGAGGAAGTCTTTACCAGGGCCTGTATGTTGAAGATTTGGATTGATGCCCTCTTATAGTCATTGTAAAATCTAGTTTAATTTTTTAGGTCTTTGATTCATCTTGAGTTGACATTTGTATAGGGTGAAAGATGTGGGTCTATTTTCATTCTTTTACATATGGATATACAGTTTTCCCAAAACCATTTGTTGAAAAGGCTGTGTTTCCTCCAGTGTATGTTTTTGGCACCTTTGTCAAAAATCAACTGGCTAGAAGTGTGAGGAATTTTCTCTGTATCTTTTATTCCATTGGTCTATGTGTCTGTTTTTGTGCCAATACCATGGGGGTTCTGTTACTGTATTTTTTTTGAAGCCATTTCTGCTACTAGGTAGAGTGTTTTAACTTTTCCACATGTCTGGTACATAGTAACTATATGATAAATAAATATGAAAAAAAGGTGTGTTCAATGTGTGAGAAAAATCTTATTTTCTAATAATTTGTATTCTGTAGTTTACTTCATTCAGGTGACATTGGGGATTGGAGCAGTAACAGAAAGGTTGTAAGCCAAGTGTGGTTGTGCACACTTGTAATCCCAGTTCTTGGGAGGCTTAGACAGGAGGATCGTGGGTTTGAGGACAGCCTCAGCAAGTAGTGAGACTCTCATCAACCTAGAGAGACCCTGTTTGAAAATAAAAATAAAATAGGGCTTGGGGGTGTAGCTTGGAGGTAGAATGTCCCTGGGCTCAATCCCTAGTACCCCTCCTCCCACACACACCCACACACAAAGAAAGAAAGAAATTTTCCTAGACCTAAATTTCCTAGAATTGTCTTTAAAATACCAGTAAAAGGTGCTCTTTTATTTTGTGGAATCTTATGTTTTCAAGTCCTTTCAATGAATCCTTTAAATGATGACATCGTGTGGACATTTATGGTTTGCCCATTTTTCTGTTTGTATTTATCTTTTTTTGGTAGTGGGAATTGAAATCAGGGGCATTCTACTCCAAACTAGACCACTAGCCCATTTCACTTTTTATTTTGAAACATGTTCTTGCTAAGTTGATGAGGTCCTGGCTAAATTGCTGAGGTTGGCTTCAAACCTGTGATCCTCCTGTCTCAGACTCCCAAGTCCTGGGATTACAAGCATGAGCCACCATGCCTAGCTTACATTTATCTTTTAAGAAAAAGTTTTCATTAAGAAAAGATTATAGTTTTTTATTTTCCTTTTCAAAACTGTTTTATTAAGAGTTGCTGACATGGTTGTCTGCATAGCAAAGAATGGGCTATTGAGGACAGGAGATTGGTCTTATACAAAAGGATTGAGCAAATAGCAAATATGGGGTTTTCACTATTGGGAAAGGGTATGGGCATGATGCGCTGGGCATGATGGTGGATGCCTGAAATCCCTGTGCTTGGGAGGGTGAGACAGGAGGATTGCAGGTTCAAGGACAGCCTTAGCAACTTAGTGAGGCCCTCTAACTGTTCAAACTAAAAAATGAAATAGGTCTTGGTTTTAGCTCAGAGGTAGAATTCCCCTGGGTTTTTATCCCCAGTACCACCACAAAAAAAAAACCAATTCTGGAAAAGGTAGAATGAACTTGGTATTGGATCAGAATTGTTATCACAATGAACTTCAGATTTTCTATAAATGTAGAAAGATACAGAAACTATATAGATGTGTGTGTATATAAGAGTGAGAGAGGAGAGAGACTCTACTGAGAGAGCCTAGAAATGTTAACACCTCAGTAGCAGTAAACATACTTATCATCCATATATTGATTTCTAAATAACATTTGTTACTAAAAGAAAACAGTATTTCTTACAGAATTAGTTGATCTTAGGACTAGGCCAAAGAAAATTCAAGATGAACTTGAAGAGATGAAGGATGTGTTCAAAGAATAATGAGGACATATTAAGGAAACACAGAAGCCAGTTTAAAGAGGAGTCCTTCTGGGAAAATTTGAGAATCAAAAGAAATAATTATAATAGTAGACTATAATCCATTGAGTAAAATAAGAATTCCTGAGTCCATATTGACATACATACCTGAATGCCAACTAGTAAAGGTAGAACGTTGATGTAATTATAAAATCTGTTTGATAACCATTATAATAATAGTTTTTTCAAGAAATCACCACAAAATAGATGGTAAGGCAAGCAAATGAAAGTTTGACAAGGCGCTATTTACATATCTTATTATTAATACCCCATAAAATACTTTGATGTTTCCAAAGTAAAGAGTAATTTCATATGGGAATAACCTGCAGACAAATACATGTTGAACCAAGTTATCAAATATAAAATGAATGGTGATGGGACAAGTTGACATTCTGCCTCCTCTGATACAGGATGTACTGTTCCAGTCTTCCAAGTGCTGGGATTACAGGGCTATATCACCATGCCTGTCTAGTAGGGTTTTTTTCTTTTTTGGTGGTACAAGGGATTGAACCCAGCGGCATTCTACCTCCAAGCTACACCCCTAGCCCTATTTTATTTTTTATTTTGAAACAGAGTCTTACTAAGTTGTGGAGGGCCTCACTAAGTTGCTGAGACTGGCTTCTAACTTGCAATTCTCCTGTCTCAGCCTCCCACATACTCTGATTACAGGCAATGTGCCACCATGCCCAGCCTAATTTGATCTTTTTAATTCCTGCCTAGTATTACATTGTATAAATATATTTCATTTATTTAGTCGTTGTATTGTTTATGGGCACTTTTTTTTTTTGCTGTACGGGGGATTGAACTCAGGGGTATTCTACCTCCGAGCTACACCCCCGGCCCTATTTTTTATACTTTATTTTGAAACCGGGTCTCACGAAGTTGCAGAGGGCCTCACTAAGTAGCTGAGGCTGGCCGCGAACCCGGATCCTCTGGTCTCCACCTCCCAAGTACTGGGATTACAAGCATGAGCCACCACGCCCGGCTGCACTTTTTTATTTTTATCCGTTTTGGGCAAGTAGGTATAAAGGTACTATTAGCATTCTTGTATAAGTCTTCATATATATTAGTGTTCATTTCTTTCGAGTATATACACAGGAGTAGAATGAATGATTCCTACGATGTTGTGTATGTGTAAATTTAGTAGGTACAGCTAGACATTTTCCTAAAATGGCTACATCCAGTTTTATTCTTCCAGCAATATAGAGTCCATTCGTTCCACATTCTTAACACCACTTGATTTTTGTCAATAATTTCTTTTACACTTTATTATTGGCATATTGTAGTATCTCATTTTTATTTGTATTTTTCTGATAATTATATTGAGCATGTTTTCACAAACTTTATAGCCATTTTGAAGTCAAATTTTTTCTTGTACCTCTTCAACTTATATGTTTATAATCCAAATTAAAATTTCAGTAGTGTGTTTCTGAAAATTGAACATTCTTAAATGTACACAGAAATGCAAAGTCCTTAAAACAGACAAAGCAATACTGAAGAAGTACATAGCTGGAGGACTTTCACTACTGAATATCAAATCTCATTTATAGTTACAGGAGTGAAAAGAAATTGATATTTGCACAATGACAGAGCTGTGCGACAGAGTTGAGTCCCAGCCACACATTTATGTCAGCTGATTTATGATAAAGGTTCCACTTTTATTCAGCTGGGGAAAGATGTTCTTTTTAAAAAAAAATGATGCTACAGCAATTGCTTTCGTGTATTAAAAGTTTCTAATTTTGATGAACACTATTTTATTTTCTTTTGTGGATTATGCTTCTTGTGATCTGTTTAAGAAATTGTTGCTAAACTCAAGGATACTATAGATTTCCTTTTGCTTTTTGCTATTGCATGTAGGTCTAGATCTGTTTTGATTTTATATTGTGTATGGCATGAGATAAAGGTCATATGCTTTCTGAGCCATTTGAGGTAAGTTGCAGACATCATGCCCCATTATCCCTACATACCTAACTATTTTCTAACAGCAAGGATATTCTCTGATATACGTATTACATAATGATCAAAACCAGGAAATTTATTATTACCATTAATAAATATTAGATAATGCCCTTATCTAATTCATAGTTATACTCAAAGTGTGCCCATTATTTCAGTAGTGTCTTTATATCTGTTTTTTTCCAGTCCATGATTCAACCACATACAAACTACTTCATTTATTATGTGCTTAATTTATCTTAATGCTGTAGTATCTCCTTCTTTAGCCTTTCTTTGATTTTTCTCATCTTGACATTTTTGTGAAATATAGGCAAGGACATTTGTTTGATGAAACTGATTTATATATGTTTCTTCATGATTAGATTAAGGTTATGCAAATTTGGTAATCATATTATTACCACTTGGATTTTAAACATGAATTCTAAAAGGTAGAATAAGTGAGACTGTGTGGTTATTACAAAGGTAGAAGACAAAGAAATTAGATATGCCCATTAAGTTGAAGCAGATACCCACTTGTTAATGGTCGAACGATTTTCCAGGCAGGTAGGAGTTCACGGAGATGATCATGTTCCACCAGTGAAATTATATCTATAGTATAAATTAGCTTTTAGAGGTCTTTGCTGAGCTAGAGCTCACATGTGGGTAGCCTATTATGGGATTCCCACCTAGTGGCTTGGATTTACGGATAGGACTTCAGTCTTGGGGGAAACTGATAATGGTAGAGTAGGACTATCTAGAGAAACTGGGTTACTGGCTAGTCTACTAAGGCATGCCAGATTAAGGCAGGGACTCAATTCCTTAAGTTGCCACAACTTCAGAACTGAGCCAACTAAGCAAGTTTTAACATGGGACTTTATCTGTTTCTTTCATTTGAGAACACCCTTATATTCTTGTCAAGGAATAGGACTACCTCTGCAGATGGCCTAAGCTATGAGGCCAAAAGAAAAAAAAAATATTTATGTTACTTATTTCTATATTTATATTTGAGGGAGTATGTGTGATTATGCACACAATTTTTCTTTGAAATAACTCATAATTCTTATTTTCTGTTTTTTTTTTTGTGGCATTGGAGCTCAAACTTAGGGCCTTGTACATACTAGGCAAGTGTTCTACCACTGAGCTAGATCCCCAGTCCAAATACCTGTATTTCTCCCACCTCCCCAGTATGTGGCATCTAACTCAGGGCTTCAGGCCTACTAGGCAAGCACTGTGTGACTAAGCTGCATCCCCAGATCTTACATGTATTTATTTATTTTTTATTTTTTATTTTATTTTATTTTATTTTATTTTTTGCAGTACCAGGAATTGAACCCAGGGGCGTTTTACCTCCACGCTACACCCCCGGCCCTATTTTTTATACTTTATTTTGAGAGAGAGAGAGAAGAGCGTCGGGTCTCTGCCTCCCAAAGTACTGGGATTACAAGTGTGTGCCACCACGCCCGGCCTTACATTTATTTTTAAATGCTCTAAACAAATATGTGATTTGAATGGGATAAGTACAACTGTATGTCTTAAGAGTTCTCAGGACTGCAACATTGTACATCTAAAGTACAAGCTAGTGAATGCATGTACCCTGTTGTAGTGTTTCCTCTTCCCTTTTATATTAGGGACAGTTTTTCTGAACACCTTGTCTTGTTTTTTTACTGTGTGTGGTAGAAAAATTTCCCTTGCTATAGGATTGTAGATAAAATACACGTAGGCCCTAGATAGATCAAGTGGATTTTTATGTTCTTTTCCTCTTCCTTTTATAACTAATGCTCACATTCTGATAAGTATAACTTTTTTGTTGTTGGGGGGGTACTGGAACTTGAATCCGGGGCAGTAGAACTCTACCTCCGAGCTACACCCCCCAGGGTCTCGCTAAGTTGCTGAGTTTGGCCTTGAACCTGCAATCCTCCTGTCTTGGCCTCCACCTCCTAAGTATACTGGCGTTACACCCAGTATACACCACCACGCCTGGCATGTAATTAATTTTTAAACTTTATATTCATACCTTATATGTATGAACTTAGGTTTAGCTGTTTAAACAATACCACTGAAAACAAATTAATAAACTTTTCTTGTTTAGAAAGTTAGCTCTCATTTGTAGCAGTGCTAAACATATTCCACAGGATTAAACATAATTTGAGATCATTTTGTGTAAAAGTAAAAGGTAAGCCTACATTTAATGTAATTTTACTTTATCTTATTATTTAGTCTACAAATAAGAAGCCTCGAAAATCTCCAGGAGAAAAGAGCAGAATTGAAGCTGGAGTTAGAGGAGCAGGCCGCGGAAGAGCAAATGGGCACCCTCAACAGAATGGAGAAGGGGAGCCTGTCACTTTATTTGAGGTGGTGAAACTGGGGAAATGTGCAATGCAGGTAAATTTTTAAAAGTTTTTATTTCATGTATAAAGTGAGATAGTATTACCTAGGTGGAATCTGTTACTGTATATATTGAAATTTCATAGACTTTTTTTTTTAGTGGTGATACTGGAGATTGAACCCAGGGTTTTACACATGGTAAGCACAAGCTTTACTATATAGCTACACCTCTAGCCCCTTATTCTTGATTATTGGGTAACCAAGGAAATTTATTCTTTAAGTTTTTGTTTTGGTTTGGTTTGTAAAGAGCATCAGGAAGGGGATTTTTAAAGACATAGTTTAGATTAAGTTGTGCTAATGACCAGTATATTAGGTAGTGTCCAAGATAATTTTTATCACCTTGGTATAGTTTTTAGATTTGATTTAATATAAGTAACATGTATTGTGGAGTATTTTATAGAAGAAATGGTGATCTTTTATGTCCTTAGCTCTTTTATCTCTTCTCATTTACTCAATATATATCATTAAATACTCTGTAAGGGCATGATTCTGTTAGGTTAGTAATTTTTTATAAGAATGAACCATAATTACTATTCCTTTAGTATGTTTTTACATTTTTCACTATTATAAAATTTATTCATTATTCATGTTTGCATCTCTTCATATTTTTTCATTTAAAATACTAGAAGTAAAATATTTGGTTTAAGTTGGTTTTTGTCTGTTTTTGATTTTTGGTGGTACTAGGGATTGAACTCGCAGGACCTGGTACGTGTTAGGGAAGTGCTCCACTACCGAGCTATATACTCAGCCCTTTTCATTTTATTTTGAGACGGGGTTTCACTAAGTTACCGTTGATTGGTCTCAAAGTTGCCACCCTCTTGCCTAAACCTTCTGAGTGTTTGAGATTATAGGTATGTGCCACCTTACCCAGCTAAAGGGTATTGTTTCTTTTGATTGTGTGATACCTAAATACTGTGTTTCTTTCCATGAAGTTGAGCTAGTTTACCTTTCACTAGAAGTGTAGCAGAAAGCCCATATTTCTTTGTAGGGTTACTAGCAATTAGGTGCATTGTATTTTAAAAATATTTGATAACATAGGTGAAAAATGGTAACTTTTTATTTTTATTTTTATTTTTATTTTTATTTTTATTTTTATTTTTATGTGGTACCGGGGATTGAAGCCAGGAACATTCTATCTCTTAAGATACACCCAGCTCCTTTTTTTTAACTTTTGTTTCGAAACAGGGTTTCTCTAGGTTGCTGAGAATCTCCCTAATCTGCTGAATCTGGTCTCAAACACGCAATCCTCCTGTCTCAGTCTCCTAAATACCTGGATTACTGGAGTATGCCACCATCCCTGGCTTATTATTATTTTAATTTGCATTTCTTTGATCACTAATGATTGATAATATGTCAAATCTTTTCTAATCTTATTTGCTCACTTTAAACTTTCATTTTCAGTATAAGTGTTAACATCCTTTAGGTAATTTATGAAACAACAATTGCTTTGAGAAATAAAACAGGCAGATTGTTACTAGTATACCCTTTTTGGGTTTTTTTCTTTTTTTTTGGTCCTTGGTATTGAACTCAGGAACATTCTACCTCTGATTTTTTTTTATTTTGAAACGGGTTCTCAGTGCGTTGCTGAGACTGGCCTCAAACCTGTGGTCCTCCTGTCTCAGCCTCCTAAGTACTGGGATTACAGGCATGTGCCACCACACCTAGCAATTAGTATACGTATTTTTAATCTGTATTTCTTTTTGAAGCCCTTTGGGTAGTTTAATGTTTATCACTTTTTAATGCATCTTGTCAAATTAATGTATTCAAAGGTCTTGGAATTTGTGTGGTCAGGGAACAATGTGTAGTATTGTTATGATTCTAAAGGATAAAACAAATACTGCATTCTCAGTTATCCAAAACAAAGAATGTGAATTACAGAAGTATAATTTAAAAATAGATTAAATGACCTTTAGCCATTAAGCTTGATAGTTTATTCATTATACTTTATTAGAAAAATTATTAATAAGCTACAGAAAATTAATATTTGAGATCCACTTTATTGGTTCTCACAAAGAAGCAGAAAAATGAAGGAAGTGACTTTTTATGTAAAATTTTAATAATTTCATTTTAGTATTTTGCCTTCACTTTTTTCATGTAAAGTTTAATTTACCAGATATTATGCACCTCCTGTATAATCAGAGGCTGTGCTGGATCTTATATGTACAGAAATAAAGACATAGCTCTGCCCTCATTGAACAGTCTGATCCAAAACAGATGTAAGAGAATACTGAGAGAGAGAAAAGGATGAGTTATTGACAGCGCTGAAAATTTACTTAGGCCTGTCTAGAGGACAGGACTGTGGAAGGCTTGCTAGCATAGGTAAGCCTTGAGCTGAGACCTGAAGGATGAGTAGAAGTGAGCTAGGTAGTGGCAGAGAACAGTTTTAAAGGTAGAAACAGGAAGCTCAATGATGAAATCCATGACCTGACTAAATTGGGCATCAGATACCCTAGTGAAAATAGAGCTAAGTGGGAGATTAGATTCTGAATATTGACTGTTTTGACTTTTTATGAAACGGATGGTGTTTTAGAAAAGAAATGACATGATTATATTTGCATTTTTAGAAAAACCTTTCTAGGAGCAATTTTTAAATGATTTGAGAAGGAGTGATGCCGGAATCAAAGACCAATTAGAAGATTTTTTTTTTATGGATCCAACTGGGAAGTAACATAAGTTTAGTTTTTTTTCCTGGTACAGGGAATTGAACCCAGGGGCATTCTACCTCCGAAGCTACACCCCCAGCCCTATTTTATTTTTTTATTCTTTATTTTGAAACAGGGTCTCACTAAGTTGCAGAGGGCCTCACTAAGTAGCTGAGGCCGGCCATGAACCCAGATCCTCCTGTCTCAGCCTCCTAAGTACTGGGATTACAAGCGTGCGCCACCACGCCCGGCTCATAAGCTTAATTTTATAAAATGTCAGTGAGCATGGAGGGAAAGTGACAGATTTTACAAATATTAAGGCTTTGAAATGATTCTAAAAGCTGAGAAAGAGAAAAGAATCTAAGATGATCCCTAGTTGTTTGACTTGACAGTGTTCACTGAAAAAAAAATTTGCATGTTGGAGGACGGGTATGAGATAGTTTGGTTTAGACATTTTGACTTTTAAACTTTTTTTTTTTTTTACGGTACTGGGGATTGAACCCAGGGGCGTTCTACCTCCGAGCTACACCCCCGGCCCTATTTTTTATACTTTATTTTGAAACCGGGTCTCACTAAGTAGCTGAGGCTGGCGGTGAACCCGGATCCTCTGGTCTCCGCCTCCCACGTACTGGGATTACAAGCGTGTGCCACCACGCCCGGCTTGACTTTTAAACTTTTGACACTTAAACACATGTTGAATTTTGGAACATTCAGGCTATTTAATTGGTATTTTTTGCTTTCATTCTTATCAGTTAGTAAGTACTTGAATTAGCTTTTATACTCCAAACGTATTTGCATTTTGTATCCCCAGATATCAACTTGAAAAGTTGGAATTTATTTCACATGTTCAACAAAAATCCATTGAGAGCAATTCTTTCAGGGATACAATATGAACTGAGCTTGCTTGACCCTTATCTTCATGGGCTTTCCAATTTTATAAGGAAGAAATATGATCATCTATTCTGATCATATTATCTATTAATATGCAATTATAGACTATTGATCAAAAACAAACTCCCTTTGGTTTTAGTGTACTGATAATATCTTGCGTGAATAAGGAATTGGTGTCAGTTGATAAATGAAGTATACTTAGTGAGTGAGACAGTTTGGTCCTGTGTTTGCTTTGACAGCTGACTTTGAAGGGGTTAGGGTTTGGATATAGAATGTGCCCTGGAAAAGCTCACATATTGGCAATGCAGACATGTTCAGAGGTGAAAGAATTGAATCATGAGGGCTCCACTCTCATCAGTGAATACATTTATGATGGATTAGTAATTTGAATGCATATATCAGGTGGTAATTTAGGCAGGTAGGGTCTGGTTGTAGGAGGTAGGTCACTGAGGGTATGGCCTTGGGGATTATATATGTCCTTGCCCTCTCTCTCTGCTTCTGGCCTCTATGATGTGAGAGCAGCGTTCCTCCAAGCACCCCCACGTGGCTGCCACCATTTATGCTTTGGAGCTGGCCCTATGGGACTGAAACCTCTGGAACCCCGAGCCCTAGTAATCCTTTCTTCCTCTAAGTTCTTGTCTGGTATTTTGGTCACAACTACAGGAAGGCTTGACTAAACAGAAGGTAAAACTGATGTTTTTTACAATTCAGGACAACTGAGAAAGAATATGTGTCTTAGAGGATTGACTGTGACCAGCCATTCAGTCTCTCTCTCTCCCAAGAGGAAGAAGCTTTGTTCTAGTGTCAAAGTATGGACTTTTATACTGGTATTAATTTCTTCTGGTTCCCACCTTATAAATGGGTTAGATATAAAATCCTTGCATATCTAAATCAGAGGGATTCTCCCCATAATTTAACTGGACTTGAGTGTACTCTGAATACAATAAGAAAAATGAGAAGTAGGCATGGGTTTATTTAAATTTCACCTGTTAAGTTATTTTTCAGCTGACAGTAATGTAGTAACTTTTACAGGACATGTTTGCTTTTCTGAGTCATTAATAGAGGGGACAAAAGTGTTTATAATAATTTTTTAATGTTCATTGACTGAAAGGCTTAAGAGTTTCAAGAAGTATTCAAGTGCCTAAAGAATCTCTTAAGAACCATAATTATTAAAGAAGCTGCTGAGGCATTAGAGGAGAAAACAAATATACTATTGACTGAAATGAAACTTTATGACAACGATGAGCAGAAGATGTTGAAGGATGAAAATAATACAATGAAGATGAGTAAAACCCTATAGAAGTAAGCAAATATAAGTACTTGAATAGAATTTAATCATATGAGAGTCTAATGAAAGAAATATGTTTTAACTGTGACTGTTAATGGTGTAAAATATTAGTTACAAGATTTAAAATCATAAAATACTTTTAAACATTTAGATTAACCTTGGCTGAGGATAAATGTGGAAAACTGAAAATAAGTTGTTTAAACAAGATAGAAATTTCTTTTATATGTAGAAGATCATAGATATGTGACTTTTCCATAGAGAGCTGGATTATCAAGTATATTTAAATAATACCTTTGTAATTAGTAAAGTGCACATAATCATAACTTTAGTGACTGTACATTTTGCTGTTTTTCAGAAGTGGATTTTACATATACAAAAGGAAGAAATTGCTAAGGCAACACAATTTAAAGCAGCAGACCCTGTGTTCTTACTCTAAGCCCTTTGAATATCTTCCTGCCCTGTCTGGTTCTCATTCCTCTGGCCTGACCCTGGTGAGGAATTGGGGCCTAATGTTCCTGCTAGTAGTGAAGGCCAGCCATATTATACTCCACATGTATCATGAATAAGGCAATAGGCTAGGGCTGGGATGAGGTATGGTAAAGAGGGAGTGCTGCTTGTCCCAGGAATTAGGCTCTTAAGATGAAGTGCTCCATTGTAGACCCCTATTTCCTGCTAGAAAGACATGCAGGAGTGACCAGAGCATGGTGAAGCCTAGGTAACATTCCTTTGTGGGTATTGATAGCCTGTACAGCCCCAGTTGTGGCAGAAGGGGTATTTCAAGGCCCACTGGTGCAACCAGATGTCATTCTATTGGTGGGTGAACCTAATGGGCTTCCACAATTTAGAAAAGGAAGACTAGAGTCTATGACATAGAACCCTCATCTCAAAGGATACCTGTGCCTGTGTGTTTACACTGATGCCAGGATGCCTGTGTCTTTAAACTCAAGGAAGCTGAGCAGCCAGTGTTTCTTTGTGATGATACTGGCTACATTCCAAGTACATAGTGTTTATGCATCACAAGCAACCCACCATCTATATCAAACTGTAGGAGAACACCTCTCACAAAACCTTTGACAAGGTAAACATTGCTAGCACTGCCTATATTGAGAGTAGAGATGGGATTGGATTACTTGTTCAAGGCTGTAGCAGTCTCACCATGCAGTTGTGTGGAGGCCCTCTGCTGTTAATCACTATGTGGATAAGAAATCCACCCCTACTCCTCACCCCAAACAGTTGCCCTCAGTGTTGTCATCGTGGTGGTTCGTGTGGCCATGGTCCCTGGCATTGCCTATCACCATAAGGAGGAAGTTGAGGAGGCACATGAAGGTAGAGATCAAGGATTGGGGGTGGGGCTGGATAGATAGCCAGGCATAGGTAGTAGGCAAGGTATGAAGGTAGGGCTTGGGATCAGTTCAGGGAGAAACACTCTTCTTGGTTCAAGGCAAGTACTTCCTTTACTGTCCTCCCAAACTTGTCGTCCTTCCATCCTCCAGTTCAATCGTTCGGATCCAGGGCTACCTCTTTTTCTAATTTCATTTCCCATCCCTTCTGAAAGAGCTGTTTCTAGTATTTCTTCTTGGCCCATGGGCAAGAAATCTAAATCTGGAATTAAGCAAAGGTGGGCAGAAGAGGTCTCCATTGAATGATGTCTTTGGTAATGTGTGAGATAGATATATATTGAGATGACATTATGCATTAATGCCCTTTCAAAGTGATGGAATACCTTTTGAAGGCTTCAGTGAATTTAGGTGAGGAGCAGTGCTTCTTTTTCCTGGCATGGTCATCTTGTTAGAAAGTTTGGCTTCATTTGGACTTGCATAATCACTATATTTATTGTTGATGTGATGCCACCAACACATGTGCCTCTCTCTTAAAAGGGAATTTTACTTTTCTGCTTACACTTTTTTTTTTTTTTGGTGGTACCTGGTATTAAACCCAAGGGCATTCTACTTCTGAGCTACACCCCCAGCCTTATTTTTTATTTTGAAACAGGATCTCACTAAGTTGCTGAGGCTGTCCTTGAACCTGCATTTCTCCTGTCTCAGACTCCCAAGTACTGGAAGTATAGGTGTGCACCACCACACTCAGCTTCCTCTTGTGCATATCTTAAATTGATATTTGGAACTGGGCCAGGATATTTCACAATACATTTAGTTCCATGTCACTGTTACTTAAAGCCAGCTCTTTGATTATTTGAGAATAAAAATCAGAAAACTCTTAAATATGTCATTTTCCCCAATTATTTTGTGTTTAGTTGTATAATACTTGAAATAACTTGTCTTTTCTTTCTCAAAGATGTATATCTAACTACTGATTATCAAGCCTAGTAGACAAATGAATAAGCAAAGGGAATTATGTTTTGATGATATTTGATTGGCAGTGTGGTAAAATATTTTTATGAGAAAAGATGGTAAAAATTTCTGATAATTAGGATTTTTCCCTGGGTTTGACTCCTCTCTTGCTTTGACCTAACATGTGATTAAATGTAGGCAAATTTTTTTTTAGCAATTTATTCTGATTTCCCCTGATTTTTCTTAGAGTGAAATCTACAGTATATACAGAATGTTTTAGAGCAAAAGCTACAAACTGTTTTATTTTATATCTGTTTGAAAATATTCAATTGATAGGTTAATAGTAAGAGTGGGTTTATACTTTTTTACATAATTAGAAAGTCTTTCTGGAATTAACTTTGTGTAGATACTTTAGTCTGTCCCAAACAGTTCTGGTAGCTACTTATAGTAAAACTTTCTGGTGTTTAAAAAAAAAAGCTTGGACATGGTGGCACATGCCTGTAATCCCAGTACTTGGGAGGCCGGAGACAGGAAGATCACAAGTTAAAGGCCAGCCATGGCAACTTGGTGAGACCGTTTCAAAATAAAAAATAAAATAGGACTGGAGTTGTAGGCCGCAGGTAGAGTGCCCCTAAGTTGAACACCCAGAACCACCAATTAATTAATTAATTAGAAAAAGAAAATCTGTAGCTTATCAACAATTTCTTATTTATGTAATCATTTAGTACTAGAGTTAGTTGTAGGCATCTTTTCTTCATAAGATGATTTAGATATCTAGCTCCTTCTAGCTTTTGGCTCCTTTCATTTACTTATAGAGCCCCTCCACAGTTGGTTGCTTTCATTTGGTGGAAGAAGATAGAGAATGAATTAAACAGTGCCTACTTCTTCGAAGCCTTTACCTCTCTGTTTCCAGTCCAGTAATGGAAACTTACCATGTACTAAGGAGAGCTGACTAATGTCGTCCAGGCTGGGCATTGGCTTCGCTGCTTTTAGTATATGCTATGAGAGAGAACACATATTGCTACACTACCTTAACTTTTAGATAATTAGAGAAAAGCTATGCAATAAATATCTTGCTTTTGTTTAATTTTTACAAAACATAATGAAATATAAAAGCTTCTGATTAGTGGTAGGGTAAGAACATTCACTGCCTCGGAGATACTTAGAGCTAGAGTTCTGAAGGAAGTGAGGAACTCTTAATTAGGAATTTTCTTAACCTGTGTTCAACTACAACAGAAAGTCCCTACTGTTTTTCTTGAGTTTAACTTTTAGTAAACACATTGTTATTGTTATTTTTGTGTACTTGTTGATGTCCAGTTTGGGCTTTAAATTGGGGTTTTAGATACTATTAATTTCTTTCATAATTTCTCCTGTCATCTTCCAAAGGCTCAGTCCTCATGGATATCACATTGTATGCAGATGATCTAAGGCAGATCAAATAGGAGATGGTTGTTGTGTTTGCGACTGGTAGTCATATATGTGTGTTTGTGTATGTGTACGTGTGTGTATGTACATAAAAGATTGTTTATGTATATAATGGTTTTATTTCATTGAGTAATTTTGGGGGGAAAATGACCTTTATGTACATACTAATGTGTTTCTACTATCAGTAAGAATTGAAATAGAAAATGTCACATGAATAAAGCTATTCCTGGGTATAAATGAGATTTCTTCCTGAGTGAATTTGGATTGAGTATGCTTGTGTAGTTTCTTATTCTGTACATAAGCTTTTTAGTAGTAGATAAAGCAGAACCCTTTGAGAAACAAATTCACAATTTGTTTTTAAACTACTAAAGCAAATTGAATGTGTGTTAATATAATTCCTTACTGTTTTTCTAGGTTTAGTTTTAAGCCTATGGCTTAGGAAGGCATGGGAGAATTTGTCCCTGCTGGTGAGAATCTTTGATCTAGTGCAGGAATTTTTAACCTGTTGTTGTCAATACTAGAATTCTTGGAGGACTTGAACATAGTGGAGACAGTGTTAAAAAAATTGGAATTAATTTTAAAGGGAGAAAGCTGATCCTAGGATATTTAAAAGGATTGTTAATATCATTGAAGACTAAAGGTGTAGCTCTATGAGTTCATATAATTGTTTCACTTTCCTTCTGCAATTCTGTAACACAGATTTTAGAAATGTGAAGTTAGTGATCAGCAAAAAGAACAAGAATGTGAGTTGTCATTGGTACCAAGAAGTCATTTCGGTAGTTGTACCTCTTTGAGTGTCCCAAATTACCTGAAAAAAAGGCAGTCTAATCTGGCATGCGGTCTTAGACAGTATTTATAAAGGTCATGCGGTTTGCAACATCACTGGGCTAGCATGTGAATGTCTTCTAACTGGAAGCAGAAAATACCACCTGAAAAAACATACTGAAGAAAGTTAAAAGCAGCCAGGTGTGGTACCCCACACCTGTAATCCCAGTAATTGGGAGGTTGAGACAGGAGGATCAAAGGTTCAAAACCATCCTCAGCAATTTAGCATGGCCCTGTTTCAAGATAAAAAAATAAATGAAGGCTGGGGTTATAGCTTGGAGGTAGAATGCCCCTGGGTTCAATCCTCTGTACCACAAAACACACAAACGTTAAGAGCCCCCATATTCCATATTACAATTTTGGCTCTCAGTCATTACTTGGAGATGCTTGCCTTAGATGTTCTTTGCTAGCTTCTCTCTGTGAAATCTATCATCTTGGAACATTGAACTTGATTATACCTAAGTCCTTTTTTCTCTTCATTTTTAACATATCAACAATATTAATCTACATTTTTAATAAGATACTACAAGAATATTATAATTAACAGAACTAGAGATAATCAC
Organism: Glis glis; assembly: GCA_004027185.1. NCBI lineage: Eukaryota > Metazoa > Chordata > Mammalia > Rodentia > Gliridae > Glis > Glis glis. The sequence continues at coordinate 2,572 of PVJS01033441.1, read as the reverse complement.
AGGGTTACTGTGGGTGATATGATAGGAAATCATTCACCTATAATATTTATAGCCTTACTTTGTATACTTGCTGAAAGCTTATGGCTTTAACTTGGGTATTTTAGTTACTATTTCCTTCATGATTTTCCTTAAATCATCATCTGTGATATAATATTTCTTTCTTTTTGCGGTACCGGGGATTGAACCCAGGAGCATTCTACCTCTGAGCTACACCCCCAGCCCTATATTTTATTCTTTATTTTGAAATAGGGTCTCACTAAGTTGCGGAGGGCCTCACTAAGTAGCTGAGGCTGGCCATGAACCTATATCCTCCAGTCTCAGCCTCCCAAGCACTGGGATTACAAGTGTGCACCACCACACCCGGGTATAATATTTCATAATTTAGATATTCTGGTCCTAGAAGACATATTGAGGGCAAATATTCCATGTTTTTAAAGAGTTGTTACTTTCTTTATGACAACAGCTCAGGCGTTAATAGCAAGATAGGATAATTTTCTCTACAGTCGTATTGTCATTATTTAAGCTATTATGTCCACCTGTATAGTTAAGATATGTCTGCTGCGGTATCGCTTTCTGGTCATGCAGAGCCAGCCATTTCATATTGTTTGTCCATATTCTGGACAATAGAAAATTATTCTTTAGCCTTAAAATACTGTTTAAAATACATGTTTAAAAGGCAGGACTTTTTAAACATGTTGATTTAAAATTCTTTTAGAATTATTTAGATTTTAAAATACTGTCTTTAAACTCTTCATAAATTCCAGAAAAAAATTGATCAATCCTGGAGTAAAATGGAGGAGAAAAAATAAGTAGAATAAATTTAACTCCGGCTTTTTTGCAATTTGAGCTGAAATAATCCCACATAGCCTTCCATTTGTTGTTCAAGGCAGCGCTTTTGGGGAGGGGCGGTACCAGGTATTGAACCCCAGGGGCATTCTACCTCTGAGCTACACCCTCAGCCCTATTTTTTTTTTATTTATTTATTTTTTGAAACTGGGTCTCACTAAGTTGCATAGGCCTCACTAAGTAGCTGAGGCTGGCCGCAAACCCGGATCCTCCGGTCTCAGCCTCCCAAGTACTGGGATTACAAGCGTGCGCTACCACACCCGGCAAGGCAGCGCTTTTTTGGGAGGGGGTACTAAGGATTGAACCCAAAGGCATTCTACTCTGAGCTATACCTCCAGTCCTTATTTTATTTTTTATTTTGAAACAGGGTCTTGCTAAGTTTCTGAGTCTGACCTCAAACCTTTGATCTTCCTGTCTCAGCCTCCCAAGTCCTGGTATTACTGGCATGTGCCACCACACCCAGCTTTGAAGGCAGTCTCAACACAAGGCAGTTGAGAGTATTGGCAAGAGTTTGAAATGATGTGTTTGTAGGATTTGGGACAAACTTTTTCTAGCTTATTATTAATAACACCCTCTTTGACTCTATAAAATTGTCCTAGTTTGTATAATACATTATGACACTACAGGAATAGATAAGGAAATGAAATCAAGATGGAGGGCAAACTAAAGTTTATTGATGAGGCTGCAGAGACATAGTGGAGGCACAAAGGATTGCGGGCTAAAGGGATAGGGGCCTGAGATTATACCAGATATTGTAGAAATTTATGACGTCAAAGATGGAATAGTCCCTAGATGTGTATGATGTGAATGTAAGTGTTTGAAGTAAAAATATTGATGATTTTCAGATCTACAAAAGTGAAAATTTTGGATATTTACATATTGGATGTATCTTCAATAAGAATCCCGAACTACCTCACGATCAAGGGCTCTAATTAGGATAGAGAAGTCTGTGAACCAAGAAACAAAGCTTCAGTGACTAGAGTGGATAGAGAGGTGACTTAAGAGACTGATATGTCATAGGAAAAAAGAGTGATGATAGGAATGTAACCACCTGGCCAGGGTTTTAAAGACTGATCAGATTTTTGAACACTGATAGAAACAGGTCAGCTTGGACATGACAAACAGTGACTAGGAGAAAGTGGTTATCACAAAGTACTTAAAAGTGAAGCACTCTAGTATTCTGAGGCCATTGGGAGAATAGTCAAGTTTTAGATAGGGCCAAGGATGTTTTGTGAAATGGTTGAATATATAGGAGAATTTTACAGAAAACCGTTAACTGTTTTCATGGAAATACGGGAGAACATCAGCTGAAGAATGAATTAAGAGAAAGAAACCGAGAGCTATATATTTTGCAGTATAGTAATGAAACATGACAACTGAGTTTATAATGACTATAGATGATACAAATTACCTAGCCATCTTAAGAGACTTATTGCTTCTGGGATCAGAATAACTTGCCTTAAAATTGTTTGAATAGTCATGAAGGCCTTTTCAGCTTTTACTGACCTAGAATTAATGTATATTTGATCCTCAATATTCTGTACTGGGAAAAATGTTGAACTGTTAGGAGAAAAAGAGAAAAAGTTGTCACTTTTTTTTGCTTAGAAAGTTTGTTATTTAGCTGGGCTGGTCTTGGGCAAGTCATGAAACATCTTAGACCTCTAGGTTTCTTATCAGTAATTGAGTGTGTGTGTGTGTGTGTGTGTGTGTGTGTGTGTGTGTGTGT
>PVJS01033440.1:0-22168 GCA_004027185.1 Glis glis | reverse complement strand
AAAAAAAAAAAAAAAAAAAAAAAAAAAAAAAAGAATGAAACTAGATCTCTGTTTCTCACCATGTAGAAAAGTCAACTCAAAATGGACTAAAGACCTAGTAACCATACAAGAAACCTTGCAATTGCTAGAATTAATCATAGAGTCAATATTCCATCGTGTAGGCACAGGCAGCAACTTCCTCAACAAAACCCCTATAGCTCAAGAAATAAGAGAAATGATCAATAAATTAGATGCCATAAAATTAAAAAGCTTCTGCATAGCAAATGAAACAATTAAGAATTTGAAGAGAGAGCTTACAGAATGAGAGAAAATCTTTGCCAATTATTCTTCAAACTAATGATTAGTAAACAGAATTTATAAAAAGCTAAAAAATCCACCAAAAGAAAATAAAATATATAACACAACCAATAAATGGGAAAATGACCTAAACAAAACTTCTTATAAGAAGAAATACAAATAGCCAGCAAATATATGAAAAAATGTTCAATATCTTTAGTAATCAGGGAAATAAAAATCAAAACTATGTTGAGATTTTACCTTACCCCAGTTAGAATGGCATTCACCAAGAATACCAACAACAATGAATGCAGGTAAGGACGTGGAGAAAAATGAACATGTCTACATTGCTGATGGAACTGAAAACTACTAAAACTGCTATGGCTATTAGTATGGAGACTTTTCAAAAAACTAGAAATGGAACCACCATATGGACCAGCAATAGCACTGTTCAGTATTTATCCAAGAGAATTAAAGTCAATATACTATAGCGATACATGCACATCCATGTTTATAGCAGCAAAATTGACAATAGACAAATTAGAAAACCAGGCTATGTCTCCAACAACAGATGAAAGGATTAATAAAATGTAGTATATACACATGATGTATATACTCAGCCAAAAAGAAGAATGAAATTATGTTATTTGCAGGAAAATGGATAGAACTGGAGAACATCATACTAAGTGAAATAAGTCAGACCCAGAAAGTCAAGGGTCATGTTATTTCCTTCATAGTGTTATAGTGTTTCTTCCAAGATAGGGAACAAGATAAGGCAGTTCATTATCACTACTCTTATTCAATCTATTACTAGAAATTTTAGCCAGGGCAATCAAGCAAGAGAAAGAAAATACATACAAATAGGAAAGAAAGAAATGAAAATATATGTGTTTCTTGATGATTTGATTCTATACATACAAAATCCATAGGACTCCACAAAAGATTCTTAGGCCTGGTAATCAAATTCAGCAAAGTAGCCAAATATAAAATCAACATACAAAAATCAGTAGCATTTTTATATATTAATAATGAACTCACCAAGAAAGAAATTGGGAAATAAATCCCATTCATAATATCCATAAAATAAATAAATAAGCAAATAAATAATTAAATAAATAATGTATTTATTTTATGACATGAATATATAGAATGGGTGGTGGACATGATCACTGCATAATATATACATGTATGGAAAGGTCATAGTGATACACATTAATTTGTACAACTAATGCATTTAATAAAAAGTAATGTCACCTCAGTCCTACCTGACAAGTGCTATTTCCAATAACATTATTGCATTTTATTTATGAATTTTCTGGTACCTTTTTAAACATTTTAAGTAGTAATAAAGTAGAAGATGAAACAGTGTTCTAAATGATGCAACTGAGTACTATTTACTAGCATGGCAAATGATACTTTGCTGATGTAATATAAATCTATATAATAAATATTCAAACAAAGAAATTTCCATTGGATCCCCAAGTATATAGGCCAATATTATTATTAATAAAATATTTCTAATTCCTATGCAAATTTAATATTTTAACAAAGAAGTACAGTATTTAGTTATTTGACAAATGCATGAGTGTAAAGTTAGGTAATTGTATATTTTTCAAAACAAATTTTAAAACTAATGAAATTCACCTATAGTAGACTTAATGAAAAGATGTGAAAACCACAAAATTAAAATAATTTTTAAACACTGCGCAAAACTTGTTTTCTCTAATCATCCAACTTTAAATCACTTTTAAATTCTCATACTTATAAATTAAAAATTAGAAATTAAATCAATCCATTCCCAAGTAGCTCATACTTTTTATTTCTTGTGGGGATTAAACTCAAGGACATTCTACCTCTGAGCTACACCCCAGACCTATTTTATTCTTTATTTTGAAACAGGTTCTCACTAACTTGCGGAGGGCCTCACAAGTTGCTGAGGCTGTCCGTGAACCTGCAATCTCCCTGTCTCATTCTCCTAAGTACTGGGATTACAAGCAGGTGCCACCACACCCGGCCATACCTTTTAGATACATGTTGTTCACTATTCATACATTATCCATTACTACTAATATGTAAATGAATTCTATTTAAATCTCTTCTTTCTACCAATAGGTGGCACTAAAAATGTATATATTTCAGTAATAAAATAAGTTCACCACTATGTTGTGTGAGATGCTTTCTTTAATAACACAATTTCAGCTGTGGTTTGAGTCAAGAACACCTATCAACCATAAAATTACTCTGATGTGAATAAAAAGAGTTTCATTATGCAAATAGAATGTGAAATGATTATAATAAAGGACCATTGCATCAGGAATATTTTACTTTACTGGTATTATAAAATTTATATTGTAATCAACTAAAATTATGTATTATTTAGCAAATTGGGTTATTCCATTTTCTCTATTATTACATTATTATCTTGAAAGATTGCGATTTCCATTTTAGTCTGGGATATTGATGTTTAACTGAATAAACAATGCATATAGAAGAATTTTGCAGACGTTGGAAAGTATTTGGCTTATACTTGAATAAATTATTTCATTGTCATATAATGTTTAATAAGACAAAGGACAAATATCTGGATACTTGTATTAATTTTGCAAGTAGCGCTCTTCATTTTACTCATGTATATCCAGTTAAAAGTCTTCACCTTCCAGTATTAAAACTATTCTAAGCTCTCAGTCATTTAGAATCCTTTTAAACCTAGTTCATACGAGAAGTTCATTTCAAAAATTCACAGGGGAAAAAGAAAGCCTTATCCTATTCATTGTGAATTTTTAACAGCAGTTATTATTAAAATGATTTATTGCCTTAAAACAAACCTATGATATTCCTATTTTATAACTATATTTTATTCTGGTCCTGGCTAGTATAATTTATTAAGATTATCTAAGAAAGTCTGAACCACTGTGTAACTGTAACTATTAGACAGCAAATATCTTTTACATCATAATAATAAACATGCATTTTTCATACTCAAACTTCCCAATATTCTTGAGTAGTTTCCATGCTTTTATTGGATCTCATTGAGGCCTTACTATCTTATGTAATTTGTCTGACACATATTTCTCCAGATCTCTACTATTTTATTCTCTTTAAGCTTCTGTGGGGAAACAAACTGAACCTAACATTGGACTTGGGACTGAATTCTATTTCCAGTGTTTCATCTCTGATCAGAGATGGCTCAACATGAAACCCCTTTCTTTGTCCTCTTTCTGGTAGGAATTCAGCTTAATTTTAGTCTTTTCCTGGACTGCTAAAACCTTGTCTTGATAACTCCACCCTACCTAACTATTTGTGGAGAAAATGTACACTCCAGAATCCCTTTCCTGGATCACTCTCTTCTCCTTCAACCACCATAATCAGATTTTGTGTGTGTGTTATTTTTTGGGGGGAGTTATATAATAAGGCAATCATAAGGGACAAAAATCTTAAATGAAAGCTATTCCTTATTCTAACTTAAAAATGCAAGAAAAGATTCAGGCATAGTCAAATATGGATGCATCTAGGACCTTGCAGCAGGCAGTCTTCAAGATAGACGCCAAGGATCCCTGCCTCTTTTTTGAGGTACCAGGGATTGAACGCAGGGGCGTTCTACCTCCACGCTACATCCCGGCCCTATTTTTTATACTTTATTTTGAAACTGGGTCTCACGAAGTTGCAGAGGGCCTCACTAAGTAGAGAGAGAGAGAGAGACAGACAGGGAGAGAGAGAGAGAGAGCTGAGGCTGGCCACGAACCCGGATCCTCTGGTCTCCGCCTCCCAAAGTAGTGGGATTACAAGTGTGCGCCACCACGCCCAGCCAGATCCCTGCATCTTGAAACTCATGCCCATGTATAGTCCCCTCCCACATTGTCCTTGTTTGGTCTGTGTGACCAATATCAGACAGCAGAAGTGATAATGTGTCACTCCCAAATTATGTCATTAGAAGTCTCTGGCTTCTGTCTTGGACACTCTCTTTCTTGCTCACTTTGTTTCTGCCATCCACTCTGGGGAAACCAGGTACCATATTACACAAATGGCATGTGGGAAAGCAGCGGGATTTGTACTTAACAGACCACAGAGAATTGAAGCTGGCCAAAAATAAAACCAAAGAGTGAACTTGGAAGTAGATCCTCCAACCACAGCTGAGCCTCATGCAAGACCCCGATTCTGAAACACACCAGAGAACCCATTTCTAGACTATTGTTTTGCTTTGGTTTTGCAGTAATGGGGATGGAAACTAGGGCCTCACATGTACTAAGCAAGAGCTGTTCCACTGAGCTACGTCTCCAGGCCCCCACCTCTAGATTTTTCACACAGAAACTACGAGGTAATAACTGTTGACTCAAGCTGCTGAGTTTTAGAGTAATTAGATCTGTATCAATTGGTACCTAACACATATCTCAAGTAATATTATCAGATCTCTGTCTATATCTTTCTATAATTGGCTCTGATTATATCAATTTGCAGCAAGTTCAGATGGATACAAGTGAATTCAGGTGACATAATGATGCAAAGATGATCTGTCTCTGTCACATGGAGTCTATATCAGGGGCTTGCAAATTACAGCTTACTGGTCAAATCAGACCTGCCACCTGTTTTGTAAAACAAGCATTATTATAGCAATACCACTTCGATTTCTCTGCATTGTGTCTCTGACTACTCTTGTGCTACATTTGTACAGTTGGTTAATTAAAGATAGAGATTGAATGGCCCACATTCTAACATATATACTCTTCAGCCCTTTATAGGAAAGTTCGCTAACTACTATTCTATTTGGTGGGCAGTGTACACCTTGGCTTGCATGCTTCCAAATCAGTAGTGCCCACAGAAAGAAAAATAAAATTTCTATAACCTAAAATATCTTTAGAGAGAACTCAGGTTTACCTGCCTTGGACCATGTGCTTTTGTGACAATTATGTAGCCAGGTGGAAATATTACTCTAATTAGCCCAAATTTTTTGTTTTGTTTTGTTTTGTTCTGTTTTACCATTCTTGCCCTTAGAGGACTAGGTTGGGATCTACTCAAGCAATAAAAAATTGATTCCCTACAGGACAGATGGATGTGTTTACTTGAAGACATGTATCTGTATGTAGGTGTGCTTGGGAGATCTAATGATAGGCTCAAACTTAAACACTACAGAACTACATTATAGAGAAATAATGGCTACTGCCAATGTAAATGGTAAAGTAATAGACGTTTCAGAAATGCTCCAGTACTGGGTGTGGTGGCACACATTTCTAGTCCTAGTACTTGAGAGGCTGTGACAGGAGGATCACAGATTTAAGGCCAGCCTCAGCCACTTAGCAGAACTTTGTTTTAAAAGCAAAAATAAAAATAGGGCTGGAGGTGTGTAGCTCAGAGGTAGAATGCCTCTGAGTTCAATCTCCAGTAAACATACACACACACACATACAAGATCCGAAAAATTTGTGATCCTTATTCATAATGGCTGTAAATTGTCTTTCTTTGTAGAAAAAGGCTTCCTGATTTTTGCTTTTTTTATTCCTAGGATGGAGCTCGTGCATCCTGGTCTCTTCAATCTCACCCTTTTCTTTTCAGATGATCTCTTCCCTAGTTACAATTAGGAGAGAAGTCAACATACTACAGGCTATACAGATCTCATGCAGGCCATGTGTATGTGTGGTAATAATTATACCCCAGAATTACTGCAATGATCTTCCAGATTCTAGTACTTTTATCCAGAATTATTTCATGTAACTTTTGGCAAATTCTGTGAGACAATTATTTTATTGCTATTGTGCCTCCAGTTCCTTTGGAATGCAGTATCTGAGATGTATCTTTTCAGGAAAATCTAATCATTCACCTACCTAAAATATGATCGAATTTTTGGCTAATAGGTTAGGCATATGGTAGGGACTCATTATTTCTAAGAAGAATGAAAATGTTACATAAATGATAAAACAGCAGAACAGCAGAAACATTGGTCATTATAATTAAGCTAAAATATTTATTTCACCATTTACTATCTGTGATACCTTGAATAAGTTTATTAACCTTCTGAAGGTAATTTTTTTCTTTGTAAAAATGGGTCTAACAACGGTTAGTTTGCAGAGATAATTAGATTACATTAAGCAAGGTGCCTAGCACATAATAAATACTTAATAAACATCAGGTTCCCATGGTCTTATTTGTGTTTAGTCCCTTGATTTTAACCAATGGACAAATGATCATGAATATTACATTTCTATATTATAAATAATACACAAACTTACTTTAAACATGGTAGTAGTAGTAGTATATATCTACTAGGAATACATGTTACTGAGGAGCTGAGCTTTAGATGAAAACTTTAATTTTTTATGTAAAAATTTCACATCCCTGATTAAGTGCATTGAATCCTACTGTTAACTCCAAGGAGAGTTCATTGTTCATGGAGGTAACTATGACTTCAGTGCTTAGTGCAGATGGAAAGTAGATTGCTCACTTTAAGGATATGTTTTCTATTTTCTTAATTTTTTTTTTTTTTTTTTTTTTTTTTTTTTTTTTTTTTTTTTTTTTTTTTTTTTTTTTTTTTTTTTTTTTTTTTTTTTTTTTTTTTTTTTTTTTTTTTTTTGCTGTACCGGGGATTGAACCCAGGGGTGTTTTACCTCCGCGCTACACCCCTGGCCCTATTTTTTATACTTTATATTTTGAAACTGGGTCTCACAAAGTTGCGGAGGGCCTCACTAAGTAGAGAGAGAGAGAGACAGACAGGGAGAGAGAGCGAGAGAGCTGAGGCTGGCCGCAAACCCGGATCCTCCGGTCTCCGCCTCCCAAAGTACTGGGATTACAAGCGTGCGCTACCATGCCCGGCTTATTTTCTTAATTTTTAAACCAATCACAGTTGGCAGTAGATTGTCCTCTACCAATTTATTCTGGAGCAAATGGCCTGCTTTCTCTAACATTCATACATTTTGTAATAATGCTGCCATAAAATGTAGTTCAAAAGTGTCTTTCATTGACAAAGGAAGAAAAAATGTCCTGGTCTCTCTATAGCAGATGCAGGACCTAAGAATAGGAGAAAATGAAACTCCAATCCTAGATTTTCATAATACTCCTCTTCTTTACTTGATTTCTAGACAATCTTTCTCTGGTTTTTTTGTTCTTTTTCTTTCTTTTTTTTTGTAGGCTCCCTGTTCTTTTGGTTCTAATTTGCCCTTCCCAGGTTATAGTTTTGAATTTTCACCTTCTGTGATCCTCAGAAGCCTCAGAAGAGATCTTTCTATTCATTGCTTTAGTAATTCTCTCTGTGATGTCAGCTACACAGAAAACTCTGGGGCTCAGGTGATATCTTTCCTTTCCAATCTTTCTGACCTATCTACATTTATCTCTGCTTGAACATATGACAGAATCTTAAAGCCAATTCTGAAAATATAAACTATCTGTGGAACTTACATGTCTGAAGAAACATGATTTCACTATTTTACTATCTTTGTCAATGCAAGTTTACTTTTCCAGAAAATTCTTGGCTAGGAAGAGAAATGTTGCAAATAATATTATTTTTCATGTTATGAAAATTCTGAAAGATCTCTCAACTCTTCAAAAGAGCTAGAAAGACAGTATACACCCCCAAATTCTTTGATTCCTTGCTTCGATAGCCTTGCCTTGTTGTGGCCCACCAATCATTAAATATTAAATAATTAGCCTCACACAAACATAACCAAACCCTCTTTGCCAGCCAGCCCCATCCCTGAACTGAAAGATTCATCTTAAACTAGACTTACAGATCTCATAAATCTGCCAGCTTTTCTATTTCTGCTCTGAAGTGAGACTAAGACAGCAAACCCATTGTTCTCCATCAGTGCAGTAAATAAGGAACTCTTTTTTGTCTGGTCAACATATGTGGAGACATTTTGGGGCTCCAGCATCCCACATATCAAAAATCAAGTGAGGGCCGGGTGTGGTGGCGCACGCTTGTAATCCCAGTACTTGGGAGGCTGAGACAGGAGGATATGGGTTCACCACCAGCCTCAGCTACTTAGTGAGGCCCTCTGCAACTTAGTGAGACCCTGTTTCAAAATAAAGAATAAAAAAAAAATATGGCTGGGGGTGTAGCACGGAGGTAGAATGCCCCTGGGTTCAATCCCCAGTACCACAAAAAAAAAAACAAGTGAATATTTCTCTTCTGAGCAGCTCCTATTCCTCTTTTTTCTCTAAGACAATTTTATTAATGGAACATTAGCTGGATTGTTTTATTGTTTTGAAGTAGTACACTAATTGATATGTTTTTATTGAAAATAAGCCAGGCATGGTGGTGCACACTTGCAATCCCAGTACTTAGGAGGCTGAGACAGGAGGATCACAGATTCGTAGTCAGCTTCATCTACTTAGTGAGGCCCTCCGCAACTTAGTGAGACCCTGTTTCCAAATAAAGAATAAAAAATAGGGCTGGGGGTGTAGCTTGGAGGTAGAATGCCCCTGAGTTCAATCCCTAGTACTGCAATAAATAAATAAATAAATAAATAAATAAATAAATAAATACCAGATTGGTTTTTAAGTTCATTCTCTTAAAGATAGTGGGTTAAAAAATTTACCAAACACAAATAATTTAAAACGAATCTATATAAATTTAATATGAATAAATGAATAATGTTTAACCATTATTCTTTCCTTTCCTCACACTAGTATGTGATACTTCTCTATTTAAATCTTTTTTTTGTTGTTGTTTTTGTTTGTGGTCCTGGGGATTAAATCCAGGGGCTTTTTACCTCTGAGCTATACCCAGCCCTATTTTGTTTTTTATTTTGAAACAGGGTCTTGCTAGATTTCTGAGAGTCTTGCTATGTTTCTGAGGCTGCCCTCAAAAATTTAATCCTCATGTCTCAGCCTCCCAAGTACTGGGATTACAGGCATGCACTACCACACCTGGCTCTACTTAAATCTTCTATGGATTCATAATATTATCAACATTAACCAATACCACAAGAAAAGAAGTTCTCTTTGCCATCTTCCTCTCCCTGACCATCTATATGCAATTTGTCCCTATATCTTATCATCTCTATTTTGTATAATTTTGATCCTTTTCCAATTTAACAACAGCTTCAATAAATTTTACCCTACCTAGTGACAATAAATTCTTAATTTCCTTTCTCTGCTTTTAGAATTGTTGTTGAAAATATTAATGCCATGGTGAGTTTTTTAAAAGCAAAACTTTAATTTTAGTCTAAATGTATAAAAACCATAAGTATTTTATTGATTTTCAAAGACCAATAAGAAGAAAACAATATGGTTAGGAGTAACATAAAAGTTCTAGATCCTAGTACTCTCAATAAAAAAATGTATGAACAATGTCTGACCCACTGTAAGTTGAATAAATGGACCATAGAAAGTAGTTAAAGATTGGGTTGAGACATTCTTGAAGGGAATCCACTGCTCCAGAATTAGATTAGTCCTCAGTGAACAATTCATCAAGGAGGACTGGTAATTGCTGAGTAAGATAATGTCGAATGTATATGCAGAGCCTGCAACGTGGAACAATTACAAGATGCCAGGGAAATGTAATATAAAACTCTTGCCCCAGGGGACATAGGATCTAGTTAAGACAAATTTGGTATTTAAAGAGGGTAGAATATGAATTATAGTACATGAGAAAGACCATTATAGATTGATAGGTGATATTCATATCCATTAAAAGAATGAAATAGAATATGAAACAGATACTGAAGAAACATGTAAAATAAACGGGAACAAAGATGGGAGAAAAAGGGAGCTGCTAAGAATAATCAATGGATTTGTAAGTAAGAAAGCATTCTGTGCTTAATCTGCTTTACTGATTCCTTAAATTTCTTTTAGTGCATTATAGGAACACTTCTTAAGTTTAAACAATGGGTAAGAGATTTGAGGAATAATGGATACAGGAAATTTAAGGCTTATTTCTATAATAGTCTCTCATTTTGAATTTAATAGTAGGAATTACTTTTTATTTGTAAGATACTGAATAGATTTTTTAACTTCTTTGAAGCATAGAAATCATAACTTTCTTGATTTTTATTTTGAAAATGTTCTAACAGCTTACTTATTTTATAATTTTGTTTATGTTGAGAAATATTCTCTCTGAAATCCAGCTCATTTTCTTCTACAGTTATTTTGCCATTATTTAATTTAATCCTAGATAAATTTTACCATCATTTAATTAAAATATAAGCTAGAATAGAATATATGTGCTATTATTAATATTAGAAATAATGCTTTTCATTACAATACTGGAATTATGCTCATTATTTGCAAGAGATTTCATTCTGAACATAAAATTAGCTTTTATCACAAAGGTCTGATTTAATAAGTGTCCAATGTCAGAATATATTTAGCATGAAAAGGAATATACATTCCTCATAGGTAATAGAGCAAAACATTTTGATTCTGTAGAAGTTTCTACTTGTAATTTAAATTCATTTGTATACTTATTTTAAATGATTGATATTATCATACTTTATACTTCAGTAATAAATATTGGAAGTAATCTTCAGAGACTAAGATATATTCTTCATGGAAATGATCCAAATATATCTGGATATTTACATATATATACAAATATAAATTTGTATTTTTAAAATGAAAATTTTTCCTCATTTTCTCTTGTATCTAAGAAGATAGTATATAGTACAAGGGAATTAACAGATGGGGAAAAATTAAGAAATTGCCAAGAGTCTCAATCCTGTTTTCATTTAATATTTCTCAGGGGTCAAATGAATTTTCTTCTTTGTTCCTCATTTTCCTTATCTATAAAGTTATGGAATTGGAATTGGTGATACTGAAGTTCTCTTCTATATTTAATGTATTACGATTCTAATGTAGGTATTTAAAAATATTAAAAATATATATCCTTGAAAAGTATATATAGAGACAATAAAGTCAATTAAACTGCATTTATTATGTACAATAAAATGCACATATGTTAATTGTTTGGTAAAAGTGGACAAACACATGCACCTGGATTACCATCCCCCAAATCATTTCTATTATCCTGAAAGAGTCCTCAATTCCCCTTTCTAGACCATTCCTCTTTGTCTACTACTCACGAGGCAACCACTTTTCTATTATTCTGCTTGCTACCAACATCAAGTAGTTTTGCCTGCTTTTGAACTTTGTATATATGAATCACACAGTTATCTACTTCTTTTCTGATGGCTTCTTTGGCTCAATATGTCTCTGAAGTCTATTTATGTTGCTAGTTCTAGCCTTACATTGTTCTTTTTGTATCGATGAATAGTAACCCATTTTATGAATATTATATAGTTTGGAAATCCAATATACTGTTTGAAAGATATTTAATTTGCTTCCAGATTCAGGCTATATGAATAAGTTGTGATGGAAGTTTAGTTACAAATGTTTTTGTGGACATACATATTAATTTTCCTGAGTGTATACCTAAGAAAGGATTTTAGTAATAGGAGAGGTGTACTTACCTTCATTAGAAACTGCCAAGGAACTTTTGCAAAATGGCTGAACAATTTTACATTTTCAGCAGCAATGTATGAAAATTCTACCTGCTCAATCGACTCACCATTTTTAAAATTCTATCCACTTGGGTGCTGTGAAGTTTTAGGTTGCATGATGACTAATGACATGCACCTTTTCATGTATTTGGTGATCATTCACATATTTTTGTGAAATATTTGTTTAATTCAGTTTGCCAAATTGATAAAAGGACTATTAAAAAAGAGAACTATTTGTTAATTAAAGATAAAATTAGGCAATTGAAAACTCAAATCATAGATGGAAGAAAAGCATGAGAAATATACATAATATGTATAACAATGTATATATGTAAAAAAGCAAACATCCCTTTTATCCAGAATATATAAATAATTTCTGCAGATCCAAAGAAAAGAATAAATGCAAGCAAGACAATTTTTAAAAAGTCTTCTAAAGCATGCTTTTGCGTAGGTCTTCACATGGAAATAGGAATTCAAGGATCAAAGATTAGATGAGAACTAGAAAGATGCCTGTTTTATTTTTATATTTGATATTTTATTCTCTCATTTTATGGCTTTTATAGATGATATGAAAATAAGCATATTAATAAACACATGAAATATCAAATTTTCCTCACTAAGGATTACCTTGACATTTTCATTATATCCCTTACAGAGCAAAAAGGTTTTGATTTTTATAAAGTACAATCTACCAAACTTCTTTTATGGAGAGAGTGTTTTTGAAAGCAACTTTTATCTTCTTCATTGTGGAGAAGTTCATTTTTTTAAATCTAGATATTCTTTAGGATGTTTTACAAATCTACCTTTTACATTTAGAACCATGACCTAATCCAGATTATGACTGTGTATGGCATGAAGTAGAGAGAAAATTTTTCAGTTTTTTCTATACAAATATCTAGTTATTCCAGCAAAATTTCTTTGAAAGACCATCCTCTCCTCTTTGAAGTATTTTGACACGTTCATTGAAAATCAATTGACCATCTATGTACATACGTGTGGTCCTACCTGGACTCTTTCATCTGTATAACTGCTTCTTGTCTATGTATGTGTCTATGTGTGTGTGCGTGTATGTGTGTGTGCGTGTAGATGTTATGTACATATATGTGTTTATATACATATATGCATTTAGGAAGATACATACAACTTCCTGAGAAAGGATTGGCTAATAGAAAAGATATATGGGCTTTTGTTATATTAGGTTTATTCATAATAACTGAAAATTAGAAACGGTCAAATAATCTTCAAAGGTTAATTAGACCACGGTACATCAATAAACATCAATAAGTTATTGATATATATGATCCAGACTAATCTTTAGGGAGTAGTTACATTAAAAAGTTAATCTATAAATTGATGCATATTGCATGATTTTATTTATGTAGCATATTTTTATTAAAATATATATTAAAGGTTTCTTAGTGATAAGGTGGAGGGAGGTAGAAAAGAAAATTGAATATATTTATAAAGGGTAATACAAGTATTCCTGTGGGGATTATCATAGTGTTTTAAAATCTCATGGTATATATGTAAACTATACATGAGATAAATTTGCATATGTATAAATGATCAAAAGTAAACCTGGGGAGATCTAAATAAGGTAGGTATATTCTATGATCAATATCCTGGATATGATATTGCAGCATAGTTTTTCATGATGTTGTAACTGGTTAAATGCTACAGATTATCTGTCTGTATTTATTTTGTAAAATTTTAGGTGAATCTATTGTTATACAAAATAAATAGTTTAATTAAAATCAATTAACTCTGTATGTATGTGTATGTATGTATATGTGTGTGTGTTTAAAACTCCCACTAAGGTTGCCTTATTGATTCATGTCTTATTTAAAAATATGATGTTGAAATAATTTTGAACATCATAATTGGGGATTTTCTAGATATTTGAAAATATTTTGAAATAATTGGGGATTTTCTAGATATTTGAATGTTTCTGACTTCTAATTAAATTCCATTGGATCAAATAACATATTCTATATTATTTATTTTTTAAATACAGTTATGTGCCAAATGAAAGCATGTTAATCAACAGCAGACCACATATACACTAGTGGTCTCATAAGATTATATGGCCTGTTGACATCATAGATGTCTTAATTGTATAGATAAACTCTGTGCTGTTTACACAATGGCAAAATCTCCTAACAATGCATTCCCTAAAAATATACCTGTTGTTAAGAGACATGTGGCTGTATGGTGAAACTTGTGCTATAACTAGTTTTATACATTTTTATGGCATTATGACTAAACCTCATAATTTTCTAACTAATTTGTTGCTTTGTGTACATCTAGATAATCTCACAGAAGGCTACTTTTTTAGCGTCTCCAATTTACCAAGATGCCATAAATGAGAGCCATTCACTGTTAAAACTGCCTGGGATTAAACCCTGGTGTCACCATTAATAGTCTATGATGTTAAGTAGTTATATTTTTTTTCTAGTGGAAAATATGTCACTATGTATATAATGTGGAGAAAACAACTTTTAAATTTACAAAGTATTTAAACAAGGACTATAGAGAGCCTAACGATATTCCCCCCCCCCACAAAAGGCACACAGGAATCTATTTTTAGATTCAGCCCATTCAGCCCACTTGCTAATTCAGCCCATTTCTTTTATCTCCTAGGTTTTGAAATATCTCACCCTTCTTAAATTCCATTCTGATTTTATTTTATTTTATTTTATTTTATTTTATTTTATTCATTTATTTATTTATTTTTTTTTTTTTTGCGGTACTGGGGATAGAACCCAGGGGCGTTCCACTTCCACGCTACACCCCCGGCCCTATTTTTTATACTTTATTTTGAAACCAGATATCACGAAGTTATGGAGAGCCTCACTAAGTAGAGAGAGAGAGACAGAGAGAGAAGGAGAGAGAGAGAGAGAGAGAGAGAGAGAGAGAGCTGAGGCTGGCCACGAACCCGGATCCTCTGGTCTCCGCCTCCCAAAGTACTGGGATTACAAGCATGCGCCACCACGCCCGGCCCATTCTGATTTTATTTAAACTGCAACTTAAATGTTTGTTTGTTTCTTTTAGTATGTCTATCTTCATTTTTTTTTTTTTTTTTTTTTTGGTCCTGGGAGTATCTCAGTCAATTACTGGGATTATAGACATGTGCCACCATGCCCAGCTTTAATTTAAATCATAGATTTAAATCATAGCGTTAGTATTAAGACACCCCTCAAATACCTTACAGAGAGCATATTCAAGTTTTTAGAAATATTTTACATCACTATTGTTATTTTATGAGGCAATTTCTAGATGCCTAAAACAAATTTGGAGTCAATCTAATTTTATGTAGGCCTGAAGTCGTACCCACTTCTCACCATTCATATAAAACCAAAATTCAAGACATAGGTATTTCCCTTGTATCTGAGTAAAAGGTATGTATTTGTCTTGTTTTGTGAATGAAGAAATTGAGGCTCAAAGAAATATCTTATATAAGTCACAAATAGAGAATTCAGTTCTTGGACCCCAATATCTGTACTCTTTCCACCTACTATGATTTTTTTTCCCCTATGTCATTCTGGTAGGAATATTGAGTCTAGTTTTTCTTCTACAACAGCCATGGTACCACTAGAGAGAAATCAGTAATTGCTGTAATTTCAAAGGTAATCATTTTGAAGTGCAAACAACTCTTAACCTCACTCATCACCTTCTAGTATTTTTTTTCTTAAAAGTAATCAATAAATAAATGCTACCAAAGTACCCTATCACCCAAAACTGTCAGTTCTACCTAAACTGTGCTAATGATTGCAGTGATCAATGCATTTCCTCACAATGAGGTGTTAGAAGTGAATTCAGAATCAACTCTGAGTACCAACAAGGAGTTTTCAAACCCTCTCAATTATACCTGTACATTATCTTATCAATAAATCTCCCATTTCACTGAATTTATTCATCCATATATGAGGAAAAAACTATATGCAAATGGAAGTGATAAGTATTATATCATATATAAAGATGATTAAGCCCTTTCACTACCCTCCACGAAGTTTATAAGGAGAGTATAAAATGCATACATATCACAACAAAAAGTGGAACATGAAATTTTCCTAAAATAAAGGACAAAGAAAGTTATATGGGCATTAAATAGGGTCTTCTAATTTCTAGAAAAGGATAGAGTAAAGATGCAGAAGTGAGGAGATACCCCCCAAGTGACATGGGGAACTGGAGTTTAAGGCAGATTATCAACATGTAAAAATGATAGATTATTATCTGCCCCACCCTTCACCTGGAGATGTCAGTCTTTATATCTTTGCCTGCCCTACAGGAGTCTTGACATTTAAAGTAGAGTGTTTACATTCACACCCAACAACTGTGATCTCAATGACAATAGTAACCTATTAACATTTTACACATGGTGTTGAGTACAACCTGTTCAGCCAGGTTCACATAAAAACCAGTTCAATCAGTTTTTTTTAACTACAGTTAATGCTATATGGTTACTTTTTTTCTATTGTTGCTGTAAAGTCAACTTCTACTTCAATAGATATTTTATTCTGTATAAGATTCAAATATTTTCATCAAGTTTGGTGTGTCGACTGATATAATGTATTCATTGAAAATTATGTCAAGGATCATACTACACAACCCTCATTTCTAAAGACTAATTAATAGATTAATATGACATTTTAGTTTATGCAAAAATGCTCAAATAGATTTGAAAGAGGGAAAGAACAGTAGTATTAATAATTTGCATTCTTTTTTTTTTTTTTTTTGCGGTACCAGGGGTTGAACCCAGGGGCGTTCTACCTCCGTGCTACACCCCCGGCCCTATTTTTTTTATGCTTTATTTTTGAAACCGGGTCTCATGAAGTTGCAGAGGGCCTCGCTAGGGAGAGAGAGAGAGAGACAGAGAGAGACAGAGAGAGAGACAGAGAGACAGAGAGGAGAGCTATCGATCAATTGATCGATCCTGTGCACGGCATGAGCGCTGAGGTTGGCCGCGAATTCGGATCCTACTGTCTCCGCCTCCCAAAGTACTGGGATTACAAGCGTGCGCCACCACGCCCGGCTATAATTTGCATTCTTTGCACATAACTGCATGTTGGCATTTGGAGAGATTCTCAGATCCTTTGTGGTGGAGTACCTTCTCACCCTGGTCATCTGGTCTGAGCACCATTTTATCTTTGGTCCCCATCTCAGTAGCACTTTGAGTAGCTGTGCCAACAAGGGGGTCATTTACTACCATAGACATGTGCAGACATATAAACACAAGGAAAGCCTTATGCTTATAAATAGCTTACATATTACTTAAGGTGGCCTTATTTGTTTAGCACAAATCTTTTTAAGAACCTATTACTGGAGTTTTTGTCTTATTAATGAGATTAAAATTTAGAGGAAGTAGGTTTATGTAAATTCCTAGGCAAATAAAATACTCGCTGCTTTGTAGAGTTAATTTTAATTTGTTTAACCTAATAATTTCATCTTGTATTGTTTGATGGAATAACCAGTGATGAATATTAAGACTATGAAACTTTTTTAATGCATGATAAATTTTTAATTGAAGAATTCCAATAATGAAACTCAGGAGTCATGATATTGGATTAATTCAGAGCTCATGTTGCAAATACAAAAGAATATTTTCTTTATAATCAATTCATTTTCAAGGGTATTTTTAGTTTAAGTCTATTAAATGGTGCTGATTACTTAGACTTTAATTAAGAGGGCTGCTTTCATTTTTCTTCATGGGAAATTCAAATGGCAGAATACAAGTGTCATTATTAAACGTTTGTTCCAAAAATGATGATTCTCTCAGTACTTGCCTCTGTCACCCAGAGACTTATCAAATTAGACAGTTTATAATGAAGAATTCACTTTATGTGACCTAAGTTTAAAATTTCTGTCTTCTGCTCCAGAAGGGAAGTGGAATTTTATTAGGATAATAAAAACTTTAAAAAATTAAAGACTCTTCCTAAAATTATAATTGTGCCTATTAGTCAGCTTCCCACATGAGTACACCAGAAAAATTAAGTCTCCGTGTAGAGAAGATAAAAACTTTGAGACTGAATATAATTGAATACCATCATTCTATTCAAATGTAACAAAAGTTACATTTGGACAGTGTTTTGGGGGTTTGAGAATAGCTCTGACTTTATTTCCCCAAACCCCAATCATTATTGTTAATATGTTAAACTTGAACCAAGTAGGAGAAAAAAAAAACAAATTATACTTTGTAAATTAATTTACTGAATTACTTCAAGTCAGAGAATGAAATAATTCATGTGAAGTAGGAAATTCAAACGTAAAATTTAGTGTTTCACAACTGGTTGGAATTGTGGGGATTAGCAATAACAAAGTAAGATGGACAAATGTTTCCCAAACTGTGCATTTATTATTCATTTATGAGCATTTTCTCCTTACTTAACAAGCACTGTTCAGTTCATTCACATAACCTTTAATTCTCTCTATAGAACAGCTGCCAAAAGTGTAACCTCCTCCTCTTTCACCATAATCAACTGAATATTTTCAATCATTATTTCAATATCTCTAAAAACTTCCCCTATGGCAAAATGAAATCTTTATGTTCTTTCTGCCCTTGGTCCTAGTTCCATCATCTGGGGAAAGAGATTATGAATTGTCTTTCTTCTATTGCATTAACCTTAAGCTTTAGCACAATTACCAGTCCTCCCAGTTGTCCCAACTAAAGTTCTACTTCATGCTCATGTTCAAGAACTGGTTATACAAATTGCTAATGAATGGTGCAAGGGAAGCTTGGATGCTTATTTTTGGTTCGGAGGTTCATTTACTGATTTTATGGAGAAAAATCACAAGGTAGTCTTTGGTGACAATGTCAGTATCTGTATGCTAGCCTAAAAGAATCATTGGCCTGACTTAGTATGGCACTTCAAATGCTTTCAAACAAATATGCCATATTAAAATTTTAATCAAGCATCTGATCTAGAATTCAACCTAAAGGAACTGTCAATTACATTCACTGATTAATAGAGCTATTGAGACAGTTACTTCAGTCATAATGGCTTGGTATGTAGGAATAGTTATATATTCTACAATTTTCCTTAAAGCATTTTCATTTTAAGAGCTAAATATTGAAAGGTGGTTTAAGATCACACACACACATACACACATATAAATCTCATAGGGAAATAAATAACTTTCATTTACATATTTTTAAAAGACATGCTTTATATATAAAATCTTAGGTCTTTATTAGGAAGAAAGCAAAAAAGGATAATTCAGCTATTTGTTATATATCCCTAAGGACTCATTCCTATGAAATTTTCTCTAATTTTATAAATATCAATGTAATTTAATGTCCATCTTTCAAAATGCTGTTAGTGTTCTCTTTTAAGCCATGAATTAAAAGTGCTATTTCACTTGGAAAGAGAGTGAGAGCAAGAGCCAGAGAGGGAAGAGAGAGAGAGAGAGAGAGAGAGAGAGAGAGAGAGAGAATGGCTTCCATTCTCATTATCTAAACCACACAACTCTTGACTTGACCTTAGCTTATAAAGCATTTTACAATCAATTCCCAAATTACTGTTCCAGTTTCATCTCCATATTGCCATCACATTACCTTCTTGCATAGGCCACAATTTCTTCCTGAAATATACTTCCTTTCTTTCTGTCTGCATGACTCATTCTCATGCTACTGAGATTCAGTTCCAGCTTCTTTGTCTCTCCCTTTTCATCAATGGTCCCTTCCTTCTCTGTTCACACAAATTCCACCCTTCACACACCATATTTTTTTAATGGTATACTTATAATATAGCAAACTGAGATCTCAAGAGCAGGGGTTGTGTGTCATTTATTTTTGTTCTCCAATGTCCTGCTATGAGACCCAGGAACTGAGCTTATGCATTTTTCTCTTGGCACCTGATCTTATCTATGTCTTTAACTCCTTAATCTTTATCAAGTTCTTTAATTCTTTTGACCTTGGGTGTATGTAACTTTAAACAATAATAAGACAATAGGATATGATAAAAAGAACATAGATTTTTCTCAAAGAGAGTGTTAATTTATTGAGTTGGATAAACTGTTATCTCAACTATCTTTGGAATACATATGAAAGAGATTAATAATAACTATATCATGGCTAAGTGTGGTGGAATATGCCTGTAATCCCAGTACTTGAGAGGCTGAGAGAGGAGGATCACAGGTTCCAGACCAGCCTCATCAACTTAGCAGGACCCTGTTTAAAAAAAAAAAATTAAAAAGGAATGAGGGTGTAGCTCAGAGGTAGAATGTCCCTGGGTTCAACCCCCAGTACCTAAAAACAGAACAAAACAAAAACCTGTATCATGGGTTTTGGGTAAATATTGAATGAAATACAGCACATAAAAAAGTATCTTTCATTGGTTTGAGAAGATTCCACTCAAAATACCAAAATACCTTAGGAGACCTAAGGATCCATGGATAAAAGAAAACATTTAGGAAACATCTCTAAGTACAAAAGACTAATTATATTATTTAGTTACTTTTTATCAATTGAAAATGTGTTTAAATCCAAACTTGTCAAAACAAAGCAGTAAAAACCATGAACTTCTACAGAGGAGGACTTCTTGAGGAAGTCCTGAAAGTACTGATTGGAATTGTATAAAGTTTGGATCTAGCAACGATGCTATTAATAACCACCAGAAGATTTAGGAGACTTAAATAGAAAAAGAGAAGCAGAATTCATTAAGGCTTTACATTTGAATAAGAACTATAGGGCAAGAGAAAAATTTAAAAAATACTACGGCATGAGAACTGAAGAAAAGAAATAGAAGGATTTCCAAGTGATCCTATCATTGCAGTAAAATCTCACAGAAGAAAATAATTTCTTTGGCTGGGCGTGGTGGCGCACGCTTGTAATCCCAGTACTTTGGGAGGCAGAGACCGGAGGATCCGGGTTCGCGGCCAGCCTCAGCGCGCGCGCACGCTCTCTCTCTCCTCTCTCTTTCTCTCTCTCTCTACCTAGTGAGGCCCTCTGCAACTTCATGAGACCCGGTTTCAAAATAAAGCATAAAAAAATAGGGCTGGGGGTATAGCACAGAGGTAGAATGCCCCTGGGATCAACCCCCGGTACCGCAAAAAAAAAATAATAATTTCTTTCCATCAGAAAGCCATGTGATTTTTCAGAAGAAAAATGTTATGGAAGATAAGACATAGGCTAAAATGGAAATAGATTAAATTTTGAGATATGCATTACAAATTCTTTTCTTTAGATTAAATAATACATACTTCTAGTATGTCACTTAAAAACTTGTCAGTTGACACTAAAAATATCAGTGACTTGTTCTTGAGATAACAATTATTTAGTTTTCACTGTTTTGAAAAATTGATTTTCCCTACTAGAAATTATTTTTCTATTTCCATTAAACATACATTTGAACTGTATTTTAGCAATATAGTTATAACATGGTTTCTAAAATCAATAATAAAATACTGGCAATAGCATTGGTATTATTCCATGCTGAAATTTATTTTGAAGACCTAAGTTGTTATTTATTATGCTCTTATATTTAAAAAATCCTAAACATTTATATTCCAAATTTTGGGTTAAGAGAAGTATCTGTACATGTGTGTGTGTATGTGTGTGTGTGTGTGTGTGTGTGTGTGTGTGTGTGTGTGTGTTTGCATACACACTTCTGCTATGGTTTATATGTTGTTTACCTTCAAAGGAGCCATGTGTGGGAAGCTTAGCTCTGACAAGTCAGTGCTGAAGTGATGTAGACTGTGTGTATGTATGTTTTCATCATACTAAACTTCAATGTGATGTATGGTTAAAATGCACCAATAAAAGTATATTTATTTTTTTATTTATATAATTTTATTTGAATATCAATTTGATGTTAACATACAAGCACACAGTTCTTGGTGTCCCCTCTGCCTCCCCCCCATATGAAGTACCGAAAATGATGTTGGTATATTCTCATATGTACATATTGTTTATAATTCCATTGATTCACTTCTTTCTTGCCCTTCCCCTTCCTTTATACCACTTCCCTTGCTCTACTGAGGGTTCTCCATTATCATCTGGAGTCCTTTTTGTGTTCCCACTACTCTCTAGGTTGCACATATTAATGAAAATATATGACCTTCTCTTTTTGTGACTGGCTAATCTCACTTAACATAATGTTCTCCAGGTTCTTCCATTTTCTTGTAAATGATGTTATTTAGCTCTTCTTTATTGCTGAGTAGAATTCCATTGTGTATATTTCCCATAATTTTTTAATCTATTCATCTGTTGATGGACACCTAGGTTGGTTCCATAATTTGGCCACTGTGAATCGTGCTGCTATGAACATGGGTATGCATATTTTACTGTTGTTTTCTAGTTTCAATTCCTTTGGTATGATACCCAGTAGTGGTATAGCTGGATCACATGGTGGATCCATTCCCAGTTTTCTGAGGAATCTCCACACTGATCTCCATAGTGGTTGAACTAGTTTGCAATCCCACCAACAGTGTAGAAGAGTACCAATTTCCCCACATCCTCACCAACATTTGTTG
>PVJS01033439.1:0-22171 GCA_004027185.1 Glis glis | reverse complement strand
AAAAAAAAAAAAAAAAAAAAAAAAAAAAAAAAAAAAAAAAAAAAAAAAAAAAAGATTCACATGTAAGAAAGTTAATTACTACATTCTTTTTTTTTTGTACGGTACCGGCAATTGAACCCAGGGTGTTCTACCTCTGCGCTACACCCCCGGCCCTATTTTTTATACTTTATTTTGAAACCGGGTCTCACGAAGTTGCAGAGGGCCTCACTAAGTAGAGAGAGAGAGAGACAGGGAGAGAGAAAGAAAGAGAGCTGAGGCTGGCCGTGAACCTGGATCCTCCAGTCTCCGCCTCCCAAAGTACTGGGATTACAAGTGTGCGCCACCACGCCCTGCACTACATTCTTTTAAGAGCAAATAAGTGAATTAAAATTCCTGCCGATCAGAAAGTACCGAAATAAATTATGACATGTCATTTCTGTGGAATACAATGCACTTAGTAAACAATGATGTGTGTCTGTATAGACATGAAAGGGTCATAAAGCTTAAGTGTTAGAAAATCAATAATTCATTTCATAATTATGTGTGGTAAGATCTCATTTATACTTTTCAAGTGTGTGTGTGTGTGTGTGTGTGTGTGTGTGTGTATGAGAGAGAGAGAGAGAGAGAGAGAGAGATTGTAAATGCATAGGAAATGATGAATACAAATACCTGCTCATATTATTCCCAGCAAAAGATGGTGAATTTCTTTAGAGTCAGTTTTCAGTTTTAGAGAAAGCACTAGGTTTGTGAGTTATTGAGAAAGTTAAATCAAAAGACATTGGATTGAATATAGAAGTGAAGAAGTGGGCAAAATAAGATGTTGTCCTTGCTCTATAGCTGACATAAGTAGTTAGATGGTGATGACATTCATTAAAATTGAAAGATGACTAAACTCAGGAAAGAGTTTGTGAGTTTTCGTAATGGACATGCTTATTTTCAGATGCCTTTGAGGTATCCATGACATGATGACAGGGATACAGTTGATGCTCAGGCCTGGAGCTGAAAGGAACAGTCTGAACTGACAATCCATAAATACACATCCTCTGCATAAGGATAACAGAAGGTGCAGAGAAGGCCACCGAGGGAATAAGGAAAGAAGAGAAACTTATGTATTTCAACACGAATGCCCAGATAGAACATAAACTTGGAAAGGAGGCAGAGAATGAGTGGCCAGATGATAGAAGGAAAATCAGTAAGTATTTCTGGTATAGGAATCAAAAAAGAGGAGATTTCAAGATGGTTATCAAAGTCCACTGAGAACTTAATGTCCATTGTGTTTAATGTTACAAATGCCATTGGTAACCATAATGAAATAATATATATGAAACTATTATTTCATCAGAGAAATACTTTTTTATAAAGTATACAGCAAATTTTTAAATACCTCTCTGGGTGCAATGATTAGCTAAAGTACATAAACTGTATCCTATAAGCCTAAAATCAGCCTTTGAACATCAGCTAATAAAAATTTTCTCATTTTATAAGCTTAACCTAGCAAATAATTTCTTCCTTCCCATCCCCTATGGAAATTTCATACAAAGAAATTACATGATAAAATAGAGGTGACCAATAAGTTTGATTAAAACATTTACACTTCAATAAGTATGAGGAATTGATTTCCTTTTTTTGGCTTTCAAGACCAAGAGTGTGAAGTATTTAAATAAAAAAGGAGGGGGAAAATGACTAAAAATTTAGCCGTGGAAATGTCTCTTTTTAAATTTTACCCTGTTTTTTTTACTAGACGTTCAACCACTTTAGCACTCATTCTATGGATAAAATTTCTAATTTAGCCTAAGTTACTTGGATATTTGAGACCATATGAATTTGAAGTATGAATAACAAAAATAATTGCTATAAAGCTTCCCTCTATTTTGGCTGGGAAAACCATCATGCTCAGACTTGGCAAGATTTCATAACATAATCTAATATACAAGCCAGCTAATGCATTAGGCATTTTTTTCTGTAGACATGATTTATACATTGGCATTATAGAAAATGTTAGTCTTATAGTTTTACTTTAAAAATCAAAGTAGGGTTATCTTTTATTTATTTTATTGTGAATACTCAAAACTTAAAGTAGTCAAAAGTAGGTTCTGTCTGATTTCAGTATTAGCACTCAATATTAAATAATAACTAGGAAAGAAAGGATGATAAAAATCTTTCTCTTTCATTATAAAATCTCTTCAACAGAGATTTTTCTTCTTTAATTCTAATCAGAATTCATAAAATCCTTTTTTTGTGTGTATTAGTCCTAAAGATCTTTGCAATGTTCATATAATGCCTGGAATTAGGAGACATGTGGGAGTTTAGATAGAATTAGTCAAATTATTTCTCTTCTTGCATTTTGATTTTTGAGCTCCTTGTGAAAGAGCAAACTAATTTCAATACCATTCACTGAATGTTGGTCTTTGGAAGTTGCAAGAATGGGCCAAAAGCAAGGAACATGTTTGGGTGTGGAAGGCAAAAAGAAGAGGATTTTGAGTTTAAATTAAAGCTATAAACCAGGAGTTTGGAGTGGGAAGGTAGATATCTAAGATGTAAACAAAGTTCACTACAATTTGGACTAGATAATTTAGATTTACTGGTCTGAGGCCTTAATAGTTATTTTGCAAGAGGATAGATAAACAGAGAGTGGGAATTGAACCCAGAGGCATTCTACCTCCCAGCTACCCCAGTCCTTTTTATCTATTTTATTTTTTGAAACAGGGTCTCCTTAAATTGCTGAGGATCTTGCTAAGTTGCTGAGGCTGGCCTCAAACCTGCAATCCTCCTGTCTCAGCCTCAAAAGTACTGGGATTACAGGCATGTGCCACCATGCCCAGCTGCAAGAGCAGCAGTGAAATAATGGTAATCAGCTGGGCGTGGTGGTGCATGCTTGTAATCCCAGTACTTTGGGAGGCAGAGACCAGAGGATCCAGGTTCATGGCCGGCCTCAGCTCTCTCTCTCTCTCTCTCTCTCTCTCTCTACTTAGTGAGGCCCTCCGCAACTTTGTGAGACCCGGTTTCAAAATAAAGTATAAAAAATATGGCCAGGGGTGTAGCACAGAGGTAGAACGCCCCTGGGTTCAATCCCCGGTACTGCAAAAAATAATAATAATAATAATGGTAATCAAAGTTGATTTTAGACTTTGAAATGCACTGAATTTTTTTTTCTTTTGCAAGTCTTTCTCCTCTACTGGACTCTAAGTTCCATGAGAATTAAAATATGATTTTGGAATTTTCTGAATCCCCAGGACCTAGTACAGTGACTGATACTGTGACTCCTTAAAAAAGTGCTGGATAAACTTAAACAATAATCCATCAATCAATTGATCAATTACAAATCAAGTCAACATACCTCTTCAAAATTTCGAACAATTATTCTAGCGTTTTTACAAATTGGTAGATAAACCAATACTTGTTAAGAGCTTACCATTTATTGAGTCATATATTTAATGATCTCAGAGAATATTTTTAAAGCATAAATAACTTTCCATGTTCTCAAGAAGCTACAATCTAATCAACTGGAAAGACAAGGATAACAGTATGAAGTAACAACAGATCAGCCAGTATGTGATTAAGTAAAAGTGTGTGAAGACTCAGAATAAGGAAGTTATAGAGCCCAGCTCCTGACTCAGCATATCAGAGACAGTCCACCAACAGATATGAGAGCGAAATAAATGATCATTGTTGTGTGCTATAAATATTGTTATGGATGCTGTTATGCAACTGAGGTTGATGTTAGAACTTCCAATATTCAATCCACCATAAAATTCTGAAGTCACCTGGCAAAATTCTTCTACCATGCTTGCCTAAGCCACCTCCATCTCTCACCTGAACTACAGCCACTGCTGCTGCCTTGCAATGCCAGTGTCTCCCTACATCCATTTTCCTGTCTCTGTTTGTCCACTGCATCCAGAGGGATCTTTTAAAATGCGAATTGAAAATAACTCTGTGTAAAATCTCTAAACAGCTTCCCACCAAACTTAAGACAAAGCCCAAATTTGTTCAGTGGTCTCCAGGGCCCTGTATGAAATGTCCCCTGCTTGTGTGTATGGCCTCATCACAGGTTTCTCTACCTCACTCATCACTCTCTAGCCACACTGGCTTATTTATTTTTGTTTTGTTTTAAGAAGACACCATGTGCCTTCCTTCTTTAGACCTTGTACAGAGGTCTCTTTGTATCCCTTAGCTTGCAATGCTCCTCTACAAAGGCTACTTCCCTACTCTAACTCCCACTTATCCTTCAAATATATGTAAAAGGTCACTGTAAAAGCCTTCTCTGGCTCTATACTCTGTAAGATCCCCTAATTATAAGTTTCCATGACATTCTGTATTTTTCCTGCACATCACTTATCACAATTAGTCATGTATTAGTCAGTGCATTTGTGAATTAACATCAGTCAACTTCACCAAACTGGATGGCAGGGATCATGTGTCTCTTGTTGACCTCTTATATATGCAGAGTCTCTAATACATTCTAACCCATAGTAAGGGCTCAATAAATGTTGGCTTAGTTAATTCTGAAATCTAATGGATTATCCAGGTTCTTTTCCATACCACGAAGCACATCAAAACTATCTGAAACATTTAAAAAAAAAAACAACTCTTACCTCTAGCCCTTGTTGCTTTAAAATAGAATGTATTTTTATAAAGGAAGGTGTATCCTTATCTTCTTTTAGATTACTGTACTACCTCTACCTTTTTGGTATTCACAGTCCACAGGAGAATATTGGATAAATAACATCTCTTGTTTCCCTGTGGGGAATGTAGATTGATAAAGATTTCAAGCCTTAACTCACAACAGAGTTTAGGTACTAGATAGATACATAAGGAAATGGATAGATGATAGATAGATAAATAGATGATAGATAGATAGATAGATAGATAGATGATAGATGATAGATAGATAGATGATATATAGATAGATAAATAGAGAGATAGAGAGATGATAGAGAGATAGATGATAGATGATACATAGATAAATGATAGATGATATATAGATAGATAAATAGAGAGATAGAGAGATGATAGATAGACGATAGATAGATAGATAGATAAATAGATAGGTAGATAGATAGATAGATAGATAAACATCTTTAGTTAGATTCCCCATAGATCTGTGGGTCCACTGGAATGAGATGACCAGGGCTGGGAATGTTTGTTACAGCCTGAAAGTTCACTTACATCCTGGCTTAGAGCTGACACACTGCTACTTCTTACTCCTTCTTCTGGCTTAAACATGGCACACCGCAAAACCTAAATCAAGAGTGAGTAAAGGTCAAGATTTAAGACCAATATTCACTGTTCCATAAGAGGTGAGGGAATGGAAACATCAAAGGAGAATATATATGTATTATCATTTAGATATAGGCCTAGTCTAGCAAGGATATAGGATTATCATGACATTTATGTAGGGTTTGTTTCCTATAAAATTATTTTATTTTCTGTTAATTTACAAAAATCACTTATGACATTTTATCTTATATTTTTGTTTTATATTTATGTATTAGAAAACTTATATTGAACACTCTTATTCTAGTGTTCTACTTCAAATAGGATAACCATTTTTATCTATTTGACATCAATAATAGCAATAAAATCTACCCCCACATAATGCTGCTCCCAAATTCACATTATTTTATCATAAATTATATATATAATTAAAGATGGACTATAAATATTCTTATTGGGGGGAAGAGCTCTTATTTTTATGATGATGAGATCCAATTTCCTGGGGTCTATAAGATGGGAAAGATTGAGAGCCTCTGTATTTGGTGCCTTCATAAAGTCCTACAAAGCTCTGTGATTTTCAATTTTTAACTCAGAGTGATTCATATATTTTATACTTTCCAAATAAATATGATGTTGTACAAGTACAATATATTTGTGAGACTGAGCTATATGGAAATAATCTTTCTTAACTGTTTTCCATTTCAGTAATCATTTTTAGAATTTTTTATTCTGTTTCCAGCACAAAGTATTATATATTCCTTAGAAAAGAAGGAAATCTTAGCAAACCCAATTGAATCACTTATAGTAGGAGACACTCTAGATTGAATCACAAAATATAAAAATTGGACAATGGTATATTTAAAAAGATGAATCAGTAGAAGAGAAGCTGAAGGAATCAAACATGAAGAAAATTTACGGATTTTAACCTGTGGGAATGTCAATTAAAGTTCAGAGGAAAGTAAATGGCTATAATTAATACCTATTAACTGCTTTTGGCCTTCAGGCTCACCCTTCCCAATGATGCATAATAATTAGAAAACATTACCAGCTGGCATCAAAGGATTAAGTGTGTGTGAATGAGCATTGCAAACCATAAAGTTATAGAAAAGAGTAACTCGTATTTCCATTGTCAGTATCAAATGATGCACCAGGTGAACAGACTAACTTCACCAATAAATATTTAGTGATTTCAAAGTTTCAAATACAGTTTACATACTAAAGGATATGTAGGTTATCCCTCCCACTAATCATAAAAGCACAAGTCAAATTTAAAATTCAACTGAAAGTTGTCTTTCTAATACTGTGATATTAATGCCACCAATTTATTTTCAAATATAAATTCCTTACAAAATTAATATGAAGAAAGAATATACTTTATATCTTTACATAGGCTTAAGGGGTAAGGAATCGTCAAAGCAGTACCATATGTCAATCATGTTTATATCCATTTCCAGATTGCAAAACAAAGCAAAACAATTACTGATCAGAGAGTCTCAAATATTCCCTACTGTCATGGAACCAGTAAATATTAGATGTTGTCAATGAAGGCCCATCAGATTCCTTTGTCCCATATGTCTCTCTGATATAAAATATTGATTTAGATGTTTAATGTTATTACATACAGACACATATATATTTAAAATCACTACTCACTAAATTCCATACAAGTTTGTTCTAAAGAGTTATGAGGCCTCTGAAGGATATAAGAGAGATGTGAGGCTATAAGCTACGAACTCTTTACCTCTCCAGCATTAACACATTAAAGAGCAGATCAATAACCACTGGGTTTGCAATTGTTGGAATTGTTTTTTGAGATGCTTTCTCATGTGATCTGATGACCAAGTACACCATTCTACACTCCACAGTTAAACATGATCCACGTACTTGCCGGTCCAAAGTGTGTTTCATGGGTTTGCTTCATTCATTCAAGTACCTTCTAGGCACCAGAGATTTTACTAGGAGCTAAAGATATGGGATTGAACAAGTTATACTACCTGCCTCCAAAAAGTTTGCATTTTAGTAATAATACAGTATACGTCTAATGTCTAACAATAGGATAATTCTTTTAATGGAGAATAGATTTGCCTAGGAGGAGACAGAAAGTCTTTGTACTGAAAAATTGATGTATCGTCATGAAAGTGCCAGGCACACTTAAAGGCAGAGATACGAGATAGTGATTATCTGGGGGGACAGCAGGCAGTTCCATGTGACTGGAAAGTAAATTATAAGGATTATAGTATATGGGAAACTGACTGGCCCAAAAACCAGAAACCAAATGACAGTTTTCTCAAAAGCAAAAGGTAAGAGTAGCTGATCTATTAAAATACTAAACACTTCTATGTGATATGTTAGAAAAACAAAGGCATCTTGCTATACCTCCATAGATAAGCATGGGGGCCACAGTTTTATACTGAAAAAGCAATCATTTTTATCAGTTGCAAAAATTAGAATTTTATCCATAATATAATGATGTTCAGTACATTCAGATTGAATGAAATCAAATAAGACAGAAATCAGTGAGTAGGGAGACTCTAAAGGAACCCTGACTGACAGAGGATCAAAACTATGAGGCCAAGGCCAGTAGGATAGAGCCTCCTTCAGGGTCGAAGGCCAGGAGAAGGCTAGAATGGCAGGTATCTCCATTTAGCAAGATGGACAAACAACAGGAATGAAAAACCAGAAAATGTAGAGGAACTGTGTTTCAAAGAAGAATATGAAGAATCAGAAGAAATTCTCTTGCTCTTGAATAAAATCAATGAGCATCAAAAAGAGGAGAAAATGCAAGGAAAAATTGGATGAGTATTCTCAATAATATTTAAGAAAACATTAGCCGGGTGTGGTGGCACATGAGTGTAACCCCAGTACTTAGGAGGCTGAGACAGGAGGATGGCAAGTTCAAGGCCAGCCTCAGCAACTTAGCAAGACCCTGTTTCAAAACAATAACAACAAAAAAAGATAAAATAGGGCTGGAGGTGTAGATTGGAGGTAGAATGCCCCTGGGTTCAATCCCCAGTACCACAATAAAATAAAACATTATAGCTTCTGATATCAAAGTAAGCAGTTATAAAAATAGATTTCTTTCTGAGATTAAAGAAAATGATATGGAAAATAGAAAGTCAATTGCAAAATTAGCATACGCAGTGGAAATAGTAAACAACACATGCAAGAACACATTAACACAATCAAAGATTATATGATAAACCCTTGAAATTTTCCTGGAACTCAATATTACTTAATAGGTAAATAAACAGGATGAAAGAAAAAAGATCTGGAGGACATCGTGTATATTGGAAACAAGTGACCATATGGAGATTGAGCAATAGTTAAATAATTATGGAATAGGTTCTACAATGAAACAGGCTCGTCAGATAAACAAGGTTCCCTAAGTTCTTGTAAGAGATAAAATCCTAGATATGCACACTTGGCAGGAACAATTTTTTTTAATCTTGTAAATCTTGCATTTGAAAAGGCTTAGAATTAGCCAGGCATTGTAGCACATGCCTGTAATTCCAGTACTTGGGAGGCTTAGACAAAAGGATCACAGGTTTGAGGCCAGCCTCAGCGACTTAGCAAGATCCTGTTTCAAACTAAAAAATAAATTAGGGCTGGTGGTCTAGCTCAGAGGTTGAACACCCCTGGGTTCAATCCCCAATACTCCCCCCCCAAAAAAAGGCTTACAATTACCATAGTAAAGAAAGGAAAGCAAAATTTTATCCAAAAAAAGGACAAAACAGGAATCAGTTTGGAGTCAGACATATCTTCAACAGTACAAAATAACAGGAAACAATGGTTTGGAGAGGAAACAGTTCTGAAACAAAAATTTCATGTCCAATCAATTTGTCTTGAATGTTCAAAACTAACTGAAAATTCTCTTAGACAAGCAAGGACTCAGGGAGTGTGACACTAAATGCTTTTCCATAATATTTCTCAGACATATTCCAGCTAAAAGGTGCAACCAACTAGAGAATTCATGATATGAAAATTTTAGTATGAAAAAATTGATAGTGATATAATAATCTAACCAAATATTCTGTAGTTATAAATATTATTAGCCCTGTAATTAAAATATAATTATTAATGTTCTTAATCCACAAAATAAATATCAAAATGGTATCTAATAAATGAATCATTTGAAAGAAATAACACTAACCTGGACCTAAATGCTAGATAACATCAAAAAATTGAGATGGTAGAAAAGAAAGGAATGCAACAATTACACACCAAAGTTTTCATCATGTTCAAGTCAAATCATTAAATAATATTTTTCTTGATATTTATAGTTACAGAAAATATATTCAATCATATGTTCTATACTTTCCAAAGTTTTTCACAATGCAAATGTGCTGTTTATAACATTAGGAAAATAGAAGATAACTTTATATTTAAAGGAATTAACAAACAAGATATAGTCTTACTCATATTGTTTACATTCTGTATCATTCATGAGTGCTAGAACTTTTATACATTCTGAGAACTTCCTTTTTGCTTTCATATTATCAAACACTATATGAATAAACCTTAAAGAATCCAGATCACCATGTGGTATCTATTGTGCTTCTTCCCCAGATCATAACCTACCCATAAGAATAATGCTGTACAAAAAAATAATAATAAAGCAACATTCTGATCAAATTAAGTATCACTGGAGTTGATGTTACTTTTAAAGGCTACCTCGAAATCCCATCACATATTCTTATGCAAACAGTCCTCAATCAAACAAATATCAAAAAGCAAAACTATAGCATTCATAAGCTTAGGAGAAGAAGTGAGAGCTTTAAGCAGGCAAGGCAGTGCAAGGGAAGAAGGAGAAAGCATGAGGATGGACTGCACAACCTTATCCACTGAAGCATCTGCTGCTGCAAAGAATATATACTTTGACATCCTAGGTCTCGTTTTGGAAAACCAATTACAGTTACTTAGGAAATGACGCTTTCTCCTCTGGGAATTAGAAATCACTACCTACAGCAATGTCATCTTGTGACTTGTGACATCAAGCCCTTACTGCACTCTGTATCATAACTCTTCCCATGGGGTCTATCTTCATTTGTTTAGAACATTAAACACAATGTCATAAGCAAATTAGTTGTCTAAATCTATTCATCATAGACTCGTTTGTCTGTCTAAAGCTCCTTCATAAAAAAAAGAAATTGATGCTTTAAAAATAGAATCCACAGCTCTGAGGCCCTGTTTTCACCTCTATAAAGTTAAGATGTTGGATTAAATGACCTTTGGGTTCCTCTGAGCTCCACATCTTAAAATTCTACCATCTGGTCACCTCAGGCTACAGAGTCCAGAGAACTTACCATGCAGACTAATTGAAAAGCATTTATGAATAGCTAAAGTAAAATCACTTAAATATTTAGATTTAACCAGTATAAATTTAGCTAATATAGGCCTCCTTTTAAAACCAGCAATATGAGGATTTCTCATTCTTCTACTTTTCTTCCTCTATTAAACTAGGCATATTTCAATCTAAATAAACATACAGTCTGTTCAATAAACTTCTTTAAATTTGTAACTGGTGATTTGTCAAAATATCCAAATTTAAGGCATGGAGCAAGAACTTGAGTTTTCTATAGAGACTATAGAAAAATAATCATAACTATAAATATTGCATGTATATATCTGTGAGTAATGAATTTGATTAGACCACAATTACCTTTGTAATAAATATGCCAAAAACATGATCATTCTTTATCAAATTACACTGTGCTCTATCATATCAATGTCAGACATATTTCAACTTGAATTTCAGGATCATTTACACAGTAATTCATCTAAACTGCTATACCTAGAGATTCTATTACACTCATGATGATCTACTTTGCTCAGAAAACGTAACTAATATTTTCCTAAAAGTAACATGTCAAATGCCAGGAAAATTTGACGCTCTATACACACCTACACCACCTTGCTGGTGCTCACATTAACTCTGATCACCAAGCACCATATGTTGTAAAGCAAG
Source organism: Glis glis (assembly GCA_004027185.1). NCBI lineage: Eukaryota > Metazoa > Chordata > Mammalia > Rodentia > Gliridae > Glis > Glis glis. The sequence continues at coordinate 11,013 of PVJS01033439.1, read as the reverse complement.
AGTTAATGAGATGTCAAGTTGTACATTTGAGACTTGTTACTTTGATGATCCCATATTAGGTTCCTTAAAGTGAAACTAATTAGAGCAGACCCTGAGAGTGAGTTTTACTAGGTATGGTGGGGGGATGGGAGAAAATTTTACATACTAAGATCAAATGAGGCTTTAATGTTCAGAGCTCTTGGAGCCTATAGCCTGACTTGTACAAATTAAGAATGTTTCACCAAAGATAAGCTAAATAGCAATAACAAGAGTAGGAACCTCACAGCTCAGGCCTCTTTGTATTCTAAAGATACATAGAATTAAGAGCTGCAAGGAAAGCAAGACACTTTAGAGGGTGGATTTATTTTATGGAACTCATCTGGGGAAATTTGAAAATAATAGAAATAAATGACAACAACTACCAAAAAAAAACCCTTTCTTTTTTTTCTGCCTAGGATTCATCACTACAACTTTTTCTCTTGGTTTTGGAAAAGGATCAAAGAATTGCAAGGAACAAGAGAAAAAGGAATGCGTCTTTTGAGTTAGACTAACAATATTTTAAATTAACATTTGTATAGCACTTTAAAGTTTACAAATTGTACTCGAAGGCTAGACAATATTGGAAATGAAATGGTCAAAGACAAACATACTCTGAACTGAGGAATGTCTGATGATTTTTCACAGAAAGTTTTATGATATCCATTTTTCTCCACAATGGGAGATAAATCAATTATAGGTTGGTTCCTAGGCAAGAAGTTATTGTTCTTGCTGAAAGGAGTAAGATATATAGACTTTGCAATTACCGAAGTGAGAAAGCCAACATAAAACAAGAAACTGGAGAAAGAATGGCATTTTTAGTTAGAAAGCATAGTGTCATTCATTATGCAGACCTTCATAGAAGAATCTCACCTTCATCAAAATAAAATGATAAAGATTTGGACATCGGACTAATAACATTGGCTGAGTCGGAAAATAATCTGCAAAGAATATTATGATCCAGTGAAGTAAGAAGGCATCAAATCCCATTAAAAATAGAAAAGGAAAAAAGGATTATTAGTACCTAGGAAAAGATTAACTCAAACCAGAAGCAGTCCCATCGTCTCAACCACTAATTTTTCTCATCAACTTTTCACTTTCTTTGTGAAAAAGAACTATAAAATGCCAAAGTCCACTTCATAGTAGGATAGTATATGTATAAGCTAGCCATGCTATAAATGTACACTATAGCTACACACTATATTTTTCCTTAGTCTCAATTGACCCTTTGTTATCTTCAGATTGTAGCTGAAGATACTATCGGATATTATCTGTATTGGACAGGGTTCTCTAGATTAACAGAATACACAGAATGAGTATATTTGAAAAAAAGGGATTTATCAGATGGGCTTACAGTTTGAAGCAATGTAGTCCCAGGTTCTGACTGCACGTGGAGAGTCAGAGGAACCAGTAGCTGGTCGAACGGTCTAAGAGCTAGAGTCTTAGGATCGGAGCAACCACTAATTCAGTCCCAGTCCAAGATGTGAAGATCAGGAAGCTCTTCGGAGAAACGATGGTGAAGTTTCAGTTCCAAGAGCTGGAGGCCGAGAAGATCAAGAAGCTCTTCAGAGAAAGGCGAAGCCGGCGGCCGACAATCTCAGGCGAGAGCAGATGCATTTTCCTCGGAAAGAGTCACCCACACTCTACCCGGCTTCTCCCTCTTTTATCTAAGTCCGCACCTATCAGAATCCTGCTGCCTACATTCAGGGCAGGGCTTTCTGTTTAATCTGCTGTTACACACCCAAAATCACATAATCTTGGGTGTGTCATGATCAGGTCAAGTTGACAACCTAGACTGACTATCACATTATCTTTGACTTAAAGAATGCCTTCAATGACTGTCACAAATGGATGTGAACTGAGTGGACCTTAGGAGATTCTTAATAATTAAGATGTGGCATCTTCAGTGGATAAAGCATCTTAGCAAAGTTTAATTCTTTCTGAATGGTTTAATGAGGAATAGATAGGGAAGAGATTAATTCTACTTTGCAATAATGTTATTAAGTAAATTATTCAAGTTCACACAGTTTATAAGTGTTAAAGTCTCTATATTAGCTACTATAGATTTAGTTCTAAACCCAGAACTTTTTGCTCTAGTCAATGTCACACTGAAGGCCTAAAATTTTCCCAGGTAAAAGCAATTTAACAGCTTTTTTTTTAACATGCTTTTATTGGTGCATTGGAGTCTTACATCGCAATGAATATCTATTTGATGTTAACATACATGCACACAGCTCTTAGTGTCCCCCCCGCCTCCCCCCACCCGTATGAAGTACCAAGAATGATGTTGGTATATTTTCACATGTACATATTGTTTATGATAGTAATTCTATTAATTCACTTCTTTCTTGCCCTCCCCCTTCCCTTGTACCACTTCCCTTGTTTCGCTGAGGGTTCTCCATTATCAACCAGAGTCCCTTGTGTGACCCTACTACTCCTTAGGTTGCACATATTAATAAAAACATATGTCCCTTCTTTTTTTGTGATTGACAGATCTCACTTAACATAATGCTTTTAATTCTCTCATTTAATGTTAAATTCTAGTAGTAGTAGTAGTAGTAGTAGTAGTACTGGGGACTGAACCCAGGGGCATTCTACCTCTGAGCTGCACTCCCAGATATTTTATTTTTTATTTAATTTTGAAACAAGGTCTCACTACATAGCTGAGGCTGGCCTTGAACTTACAATCCTACAGTCTCAACCTCCCAAGTACTGGGGTTATGTGTGTGCACCACCATGCCTGGCTTAAATCCTATTATTTCAATCTTAAAATAATTTTAGGATAAATTTAACTCTATTTTAGGATACTTTTAATTCTTCAATCATAAGCCAAATTCCAGTGATTTTTAATTCTAATGCTTACATCTTCTGACATTTATTTTAAATAATATTTTGCATGAAAATAATACAAACTCATAGAAAAATCAGTGAAATTTATATGTGCTAATGGCATATTCACCCCAATTTATCCAGTTGACTTATTAGAAAAATTTGTTTAGGGAATTAACAAATACCTACCAAATGGCTAAAATTTTAATAATGGAAAATTCTAAGTGTAGATAGGAACATGGAATATCTATTCTGTTCTTGAAAATCACTTTGGAAAGTCAGGCAGATCTATGAAATCAGAAAACATTTCATCCCTTGTTGGGTCTCTAATGAAATCACATATACATGAACACCAAGAGACATTTACAGGAAAGTACATTGCTTTATTCATAATCATACCTAAATGGACACAACCCAAATGTTCAAGGATGGCTCATGAGCCAAATCCACCCCGTGGCCTATTATGAGAATTTTGGAACACACAGTTGCATCTATTCATTTATAAATGTCTATGGTTGCTTTCATGCCTCAATGTCAGAGATGAGAAATTACAGCAAAAAAAAAAAAAAATATGTTCCACAATGACTAAAAACTCATTATCTTGTTGTTTACAAAAATGCTAACCTCTACAGTATATTAACTTAAAATTTTATCCTATTCATACAGCAAAATACTATACAATAATAAAAACAAAATACATCTAATTATATTGGTTAATCTCATGCTGATAATGCTGAATGACAATAGAATGAAATAAAATATGCTATATGATTTTATTCATGCAAATTTCAAACACTGGCAAAACTGATCTTTGGTGATATTGGATACTCTGGTGAAAAGAACAGAATAGTGATTAGGAGGATCATGAAGGGGCTTCTTAATGGTGGAGATATTTTTATTTAGATGCTCCAAACATAATTTTAGTAATTTATTTGTATGTTTATGTTTTTTGTATATTTTCTCAATATAATTTTTATTAAAATGCAACCAGGTGAAAAAATATTAGCCTTATTTTCCTGGAAAAAGTACACTGCTCAGCTACTTGATGTAGAGGATCAGATCCCTACTTCCACAGAGATTTGGTAGACAGAATAATGACAGCCCCTCCAATAATGGTCACATTTTAAAACCTGGAATCTATAAGTAGTAGCTTACAGGGGAAGGACTTTGCAGATGTAACTAAGGTTAAGGACCCAATCTAATCACACAAGTCTATAAGTGGAGACCCTCTCCCAACTATAGTCAGAGAGGTGACAAAGGGAGAAGGACTCAATCCACTATTTCAGGCTTAGAAGGTAGAAGAAGGTTAAGTGGGTGGTCACAGGAGGCTTGAAAATGTAAGGAAAGATTTTCCTCCTGAGCCTCCAGAAAGGAACCCAGCCCTGCCAACACCTTACTGGTCAATGAGATCCATGTAAGACTCCTAACCTACAGAACTATAAGATAAAAAGGTTATACAATTTAAACCACCACATTTGCAGTATTTTCTTTCAGCAGCAATAGAAAACTAGATCTAAAAGCAATGTGGGATGCTAAGAGTAGGTCCTGAGAAGATCAGCAGTGTCATTATAGGCTTTTCATGCAAAGGAGGGATAGTCTTTCCAAGCAAGGGTGAGAGGGTAACCTCTACTTGCAGAGAAGACTTGGCAGAATTCAGAAGTTCAAAGTCTCCTGCTTCATTATGATCTGCACATGTCTCCATTCTAATTTTCAGGATACCATGGCCTCCTAACCAATGCCTTAACTTTAACAGAATATACCCTAAATGGTCAAAAATTCAATTAGTACACCAGACACTTGCAGAATGAGATTCTGGGTTTTGTTTTCAGAAATCTCAGCCCTGTACTTCAAAAGCTAAGAGTTTCATTCATATCCAATAGAATCTTTTAGATCATTTATGTGAGGCTTGAATAGGAACTTAAACCCTTGAGCTCATCCTTTTATCTCCCCACTTTCTGCAGAGCAGTTGAGAGCTACCAACAACCCCATTATATTCCTTAATTTGACTAAAATCTTCTTAAGTATTGTTACTGTTAGTTATAAAATGTCCCCTAAAGAGTTCATTTATTAATATCCAGGATTGATATAGTTGAGTCATGAGGGTTGTAATTCCAGCAGTGGATAAATCCATTGTAATGTATTTATCTGGGTGGTAGCCTGGGTTGGTAGGGTGTAGTTGGAGGGGTGTGTCCCTAGAGGGGGTCGTCCTTGAGGATTTTATTTGATTCCTCCTCCCCACACTTCCTCTTCTCTTGCTTCTGACCTCCATGATGTGAGGAGCACAGCCCATGTGCTCTGCCTTTCTCTGCTTGCCACCACCATGCTCTGAGATCTGCGGTCCCCGGCCTCACATGGACTGACCCCCAATATCTCCAAGGAAAACTGAGCTACTAAATCTTCCTTCTGCTGAGTTACATGGTCAAATCTTTTAGATTATGGCTGTGAGAATGCTGACCAGAACAGGTATCAAATACATGATTACCCAGAAACTCGCTTACTATAGGTATTTGATTAGGCGTACCTAATGGCAATATTTTGCATACCTGTTTTGCCACATTGTGACATAAACAGTTAATTCTCTCTTTACCACTGAAATAAATGCAAATCCAATTAAATTAGAGAACCAATTTCCCAAAACCCAGAACTAATTCACAAAACTCACCCCTTATGGTTCTGTTCTTCTAGAACCACTTTAGTACCAAAATCTGTATCGGATTTGAAGGTGCACCAAGTTACTGGACTTCCTAAGAGGTCCCTTCTTCCTCTACTTTCTAATCCAGAAACAGTGTACTGAGTCCTTTTTCCCTTGTCACCTCTCTGGTTTCAAAAAGAAAAGCAGGACCAGTAGAAGATACACACTAAGAGATTAATTGCAAGGAATTAGCTTAGACAATTGTGAGGCCACGTGGACGAGTCCAAAATCTGTAGAGCAGGCCCTGAGGAAGGACAGGCTTGAACTGTCAGACATGATCTGAGCTGCTATGCCCAAGCAGAAGTGGCTTAGGGGTGGGGAAGGGAGCTTAGCTCTGGATTTAAAGCCTTTCAACTAATTGAATCAGGTCCAGCCACATTATCTGGGATAATTTCCTTTACTTAAAGTTAACTGATACTGTACTTGATTCACATCTTCAAGACACCTTCCCAGCATGCCCTAGATTAATGTTTGTTTAACTACTAACTGTAGCCTAGCCAAGTTGATACATCAAAATGACCATTACAAGGGATGTGATCAAGTAATAGCAAGTTGCCAAACTGCCTTGTTGCATGAAGTGATAAACTATTCCAGCTTTGGACTTTTTTGATCAGTGGTCTGTTCCAGGTTAAGCTCAGTGATGGACTTCTCTAGGCAGTAGAGAGGGCATTGAAAACCACCATGTTCACTCATTCACTCTTTCTTCTCTTTTTCTCCCAACTGATCAGTCTTCCCTCAAATAAATGTTGAAAGCTACTGAAATGATGCTGATTTGAAGGGGCACCAAGTTCCTGGAGTTGCCAAGATGCCCACACTTCCCAGTCTGGCCATGGTTCTAAGCAACTACACTCTTTTAATTGGTCACTCAGAAAGCAGAGCTACATATGAAACAGCTGGTCAACATTCAGGAAAGCGATTTGTATTAGTTAGCTCTGGCTGCTATACTAGGCCACAGGCTGGGGGCTTAAACAAAATAAATTTGTTGTCACAGAGTTCCAGAGGCTCAAAGTCCAAGACCAAGATGTCAGCAGGTTTGATTTCCTGAGATTCTCTTCTTGGCTAGTACATGCTACCTTCTCAGTGTGTCCTCATACACTCTTTTCTCTCTGCACACCCATGATGTATGGGTCTCATTTTCTTCTTATCAGAAAACCAATCTGATTGGCCATCCTATGACCTCATTTTAACTTAAACACCCCTTTAAGTTGAAAAAGGGTCTATCCTAATGGCCTTATTTTAACTTTAACACCCCTTTAAAGCCTCTATCTCCAAATACCATCACATCCTGAGGTACTGGAGATAGGTCTTCAACAAATGAATGGGAGACATGTAATTCAGCCTACAATGTGATTCTTAAACTTCTGATTGATAAATCTGTAGCTCAGGCATTTAGGGTATTAATATATATGTCTAATTGTTTACTGAAGAGAAAGCAAATAAACAATTATGATTTAGAGTAAACTGTTTAAGCAACACACATGGTACCATGAGAGTTCAGATAAGGATACTTAAGAACTATTCCTACAAGAGAGTTGGATTATTACTTGCATGCAAGTAGGAATTTCAAGACAAAAGTAAAATCAGCCTTATTTTACCTCAGAATTCTGAACTGTATCTCATTTACTCATGTCATTAATGCAAGGCACACACTCATGGCCAAGTATACATATATCATTATTCAAGAAGAAAGAATTAAGGTCACTTAGAGGGGATCGAAAGCAAAGCTCATTTTAATAATTCTTGGTCACATAAAAGTACTACTATTTAACTGATCAATAAAGATAAAGATGCTAGGTAATACCTTTTCTGTAAATAAAGTAAATTGTAAATAGTGCAAATGTGATCTGAAACCTACTGTAAACAGATTATCATTCAGCAATTTACTTCAGGATTTCTGTGATTCTTATTTTTCTCACTTTTCTCCTGTAATAAAAAATAATTGATAATATATGTAGTAAGTGCTCAAATGCATTGAAGTAACCCAAATATTTATTCTAAATTTGAAATTTTCCTTCTATAGAGGACTTAATAAAGTGTTTATTTACCTCATGTAATCAAATATATTATAAATGAATAGAAAGCACTTATGGAAACTTAGGCTGAAACTGAGCAGATCCTTTCTGTGAGAAAATTTCCTCTAAACCCTTGTGAATGAATGTAGGTTAGGCTTACAGAACATAAAGAAGCAAAAAAAAAAAAACCAGTATATAACCACTGAGCATAGTTCCTCAGATCACTTCACAGCCATAGGAATGAACCTAATTGCATTGACAGGCAATGCCTGCAATCTATGAAACCTTTTTGAAAAGTCTGCAAAGGATCCTGGCTCTTCTTTTTCCCATCTATAAACCATAATAATAACTACTTACATGTCCATTGAGTATATATTTATTAAAGACCTACCCTTTTCCCAATACCCTTCAGGGTGCTAGAGATTGAAACTCGAATGTGAAGCTAACTCCATAGAGTTTTCAGCCCTCCAGGTAGGGCAGCCACCTGTCTCAACATGCTCAGTTTCAGGGCTGGAAATTCTGCATCTTGGAAACACCCTCTGTCTTAGACAAACCAAGACAATTGGTCAGCCTACAACAGGCAGGTCCTAGTAGGCACCAGAACAATTCCTGTTTCTCTATGGCCTTTTAGGACTAGTTCTCAAAGAAATCAGAAACAGGGCATGCTAATAGAGTGGGAAGTACATTGAGAACTAGACGGTAGACACAGGCTGCAAGCTATCTTGTGAATCATGTCAAGACTTTTGGTGCTGGGGATTGAACTCAGGGGCATTCTATCTCCAAGCTATACCTCCAGCCCTTTTTTGTTTTTTAATTTTTTTATGGTACAGGGGATTTAACCCAGGGGCATTCTACCTCCGAGCTATACCCCCAGCCCCATATAAATAGGTCTCTCTAAGTTGCTGAGGCTGGCTTTGAACCTGCGATCTTCCTGTCCCAGCCTCCCAAATACTGGGATTAGAGGCATGCGCCACCATGCCTGGCTCCCTTTTTTATTATTTTATTTTGAAACAAGGTCTTGCTGTGTTGCAGAGGATCTCACTAAGTTGCTGAGACTGGCCTTGAACCTGCGATCCTACTATCTGAGCCTCCCAAGTACTGATATTACAGGTGTGCACCACCATGCCCAGCTTGGTATAGAGATTTTGATGAACTCTCACTGAAATATAACAACCTTGTACCTATGTTATATAAAGTCAGTGGTTCTGACCTTTTCTTTGCTCGTATACCTTTTTGAGAGGCTAAAACATGTATATATTTTTAAGTCATGGACCTTTTCCACCTCCCACCAAATCACACAACTATACAATTTTTAAACTTTTTTATGATATTCAAATAATCATGAAAGTAAGAATAACAGTATCAAGAGCCCTGATGCAAGTGATGCATTTCTACTCCAAGTTAGCAACTGTTAACATTTTGCCATATTTGCTCAGCTATTCTAAAGTATTTTCGAAATATCATGGCATTTTATTACTATATCCTTCAGTTTACATCTCTTAAACATTGAGGACATTTCTACTATATCCCCATACCTCAAATTACTTCTATAAAAACAAGTAGAAACTGGAAACATCATCTAATATGATTCCATATTCAGATTTCCAAAGTTGTACTAAGAAGGTCATTTACAACTATTTTGTTCAAGCTGAAAGTCAGATAATATCCATACATTTGCATTTAGCTAAGCAACAACAACAAAAAAAAATTGCATCCATTTCAGGAAATTTTATTACTACCTAAAGTCTACACATAGCCTTAATTTTATATGTTTTATTTTCTTTTCCTTCTTTTAGTGCTGCAGATTGAACTCACGGCCACTGGGGACAAGAAAAAATGACCTTCTATAATAAATTCTAAGACATAGTGCAGTAAGAATATTAGATTTAAATATAAAGACAAAATCTCAAGTCCTCCATGTTAAAAAAAACAAGGACCATGGATTAGGCTGGCATCTCACTTCTCAAAAACAATATACAAAGCAAGGCAACAAAAGCGCAAACCTAACCATGAACCCATCCAATTTTCAGTGCTGCTTAGGCTTACCTCAGGAAAGACCCCAGGATACTGTATCCTGACGTCCTGAATCACATGGAAGGTCAATGTTGCCAACTGGCTTTGAGACACCCTTGAAGACAGGTATCTATTAACCTGTGCAGTTCTCCAGATAAAACCAGAGATTGGCTCTCAGTGTCTCCTTTGCAAGTTTTCCTTGACCCTTGCCCTTTCCCCAGGCTGGATGGGACACACTTTGCTAATGTGACCCCACAGCACCCTCATCATCACATTTCCTTCCCTGTCTGATTACTATCTACTTCCCAACAACCTGGAAACCACAGGAGGGCAGTGACTGTCTACTCACTACCATGCCCAAGGCCATCCAAACAGCATCCAAAGAAAGGATGTTGACCTCAGATATCAATATTCACATGCCATGGGAAGAGTTATCCCTGCAGGAGGAAATGATGACTCCAACACTTAACTGAATAAAAGAAAAAAGAAAAAAAAAGCAGCCCTCTTACTCTGATTTCATGAATGTCAAACAATCTTCTGATTAAATGTAACTTCTCTGAAAGTTTTCCCTGTTAGGAAATAATTCTATGATCATGCTGATTTGAAAGCATAGGTTATATTTCCTGTTGTTTTTAAATTCATACCACGGTTATTCCCTGGAAGATGGATTCACACTGAAAGGGTTTCCCCACCCAGGTTTTGATTCCACAGGCAACAGCGACCACACCCTCGTGTCTGTGCCCTGGGAGGCAGCCTGTTGACCTTCCCTGCAGACAACTTGACCTTGTTACACTATATTCAATTCAAACTTCACCTTATAGGAGTTGCCATTTTGTGGTTTGTTTCATTACTGATTTACTCACAGATAACAAAAGATTTCCTTGCTAATGGTTGTTCAAAAAAACAACCATTATTTTCCTTTGTTTGCTTTTTTAAAAAGATTTATTGCCTTAGTAATTTTATTATGTGTTGGGCCAAGAAATGTATACAGTGAAATGCACTTCCAATTTTATAAAATTTAATGAGAAAATTCCATTTCATATGATACCAATTCAATTTACAGAAAGCTCTTCTGGAAAATAAGCATTCCGTGAAATGAATAATACTTATAATACATTGACTGAATTTATAATCATACCTACTTTCCAATTGTACAATATAATACTTTTAAGAAGATACTATTAGCCAAAAACTTATCTCTTCCATTGACTTTACATGCATATGGATTGGTGCTCTTTAGCGATCTCTTCTTGGATCATGCTTGTAGCCCTGAAAAGTATGCCGCATCATAAAAGTAATAACATGCTGGGCGTGGTAGCACGTGCTTGTAATCCCAGTACTTGGGAGGCTGAGACTAGAGAATCCGGGTTTGCAGCCAGCCTCAGCTACTTAGTGAGGCCCTTTGCAACTTAGTGAGACCCTGTTTCAAAATAAAGAATAAAAAATAGGGCT
>PVJS01033438.1:0-22171 GCA_004027185.1 Glis glis | reverse complement strand
GCGGAGGGCCTCACTAAGGAGAGAGAGAGAGAGAGAGAGAGAGAGAGAGAGAGAGAGAGAGCTGAGGCTGGCTGTGAACCCGGATCCTCCGGTCTCTGCCTCCCAAAGTACTGGGATTACAATCGTGCGCCACCACGCCCGGCTTGGAAATATTTTTTAAAATGTAAAGAAAAAACGCAGTTTAAACAAAAATCTACAATCAGATAACAAAGCCGAATTATTTCTTACTTGCAGTTAAATGTAATGAAAGTACTTAATTGTTGAGAAAGAAGGATCAATTTAAGTAATGATCTTTAATTGCCAGCTGCATTCTAAAGTTTTTTAAATAAAAAACTGCATATTTAATATTGTGGTGGCCACTTAAGAGCAGAGTGTTTCTGTATCTAAGGACATTTATTGAACCACTGTCAATTGGTACATATTCATTATATTATGTTAGCACAGTAATTCACTAAAAACCATAGTTCTGTATAACAGAAGTAGGAGAAATGCTAAATACTTAAATAGTTCATATTGAGGCTATCCTCAAAGCTGTGATCCTCCTGTTTCAGCCTCCCAAGTACTGCGATTACAGGCATCAGCCACCACAAGCAGCTTATCTTGTTTGTTTCCTAGGAATGTGGAGTTTTTTGTACTTTTACATATGGAGATGGATCCCCCCTTCCACTTTTTCCCCCTTTCCAGTCTTCTTGTTCTTCCTAGCTTGTTTCCCAGGGCTGGGGAGGTCTCTGTGCTCTGTGATGTAGTACTTTGTTTACCAGATATTAGACAGCCAAGAGAAGCTGGCTTACCAGGGGCATTTGAGCACAGGCCCAAAGCTGGCCACCTTGGGCCTACTGCCAAAAGGCTTACCCTACTGAGTTCACACAGAGTTCAGGCAGCTGTCGCCATAAAAGCGAAAAGGACCAAGGCATGTCTCTGAGGTGTCACCAGTGGTGTGGACACACAGCCTGGAACTGGTCTTTCTGACCCGGACTCCAGGGGAGCTGCTGATGAGACCTCCCAGCTCTATCCTGGATTTTGTGGTTCTCCCTGGTCTGGTGTTGCATATAGTTTTCTCTTTCTTGACATTGCCTTATTCTGTGCTTTCAATTGCCTTTTTTATGTTGAAGTGGGGTTTTCTTGTGTTTTATTTTCTCATAATAGTCTTGTATTTTTGGTCATGTGAGAGCGGCTTCATTTTTGCCTGCAGCTCCCAACCAATCTGCAGAACAGTCATATATGATTAGAAGTCCCCCTCTTTCCATGGGGTTCCAGAATGTTCTTGAACATTGCCTCTTCGGAAAAGTACAAGGCAGAGAGTTCCCAGATGAAAGAGCGCCGTCCCATGAGGCAGACACAACTGGAATTGAGCAGAGAAGAAACAAGGCAGCTTGAAAATACATTGCTTGGCTTAAAATATAAACCTGGAGCATTTCATATAAAGAATGACAAGTCTTTTATTTTACATTAGAGCTCATTAATATGAAGGCAACCAGCAAAAAAAGAAAATTTTCACAGGAGAAAATAAGAAAAAAAAAAACTAAGAGTCAAGATGACAAAAGAAAACAACTTAAAAGAATCTGAAGATTATTATACATCATAGCAATTCTTCAACACTTGGTCAAGTATTTTTAAAATGTCGTTCCTGTTTCTTTAATAATTGGTGTGTTTTCTATGAATATATGAAATAAAGATCAGCTAGAGACAAGTACCATGAGAGCAGAAATCACATTAGACATTTTTTCAGCATTGGGTACCCCAAGCAGAGTGCCTGGCCTATAGTATGCAGTCAAATATATTTATGGAGTACATGAACACTCAAAAATAAAATGAATTTTAAAAGAGCAAGTATTGGGAAGGAGAATATCTTTCTTCTCAACTAATCAAGATTCTAATGCTATAAATATGTCAACTAGGATAATAGGACACTCTTATGATGTGTAATTTATTATCCAAGATTTCATAATCCGGTGTCTATTACTCTATCAGAAAAGCTACATACATATGAATTACTTTGTTTATTTTAGTAATTTAGTCAACATTAACCGCATAAATGTATTTAGCAAAAAATGAAATGGCCTGATCCAAGAATAAGAGGATTCAATAAAACCTTTATTGTTTTTGAGTCAAAGTATGTATGGGTTCCCATTCTGGCTGTCAATCAACTTAGTGTGTGTTCTTTTGCCAATCATAGATAAATCATTCTAGCCTCAAATTATCGACTTCTAAAATTTGAATGCAAGTAGGAACTACTCTGAGTTTGTTATGATGTATGATAATCTCATGGGAGAAGGGCTTGATTCTTCAACTCAGGATCCGCAGGGTCCTTGACTTATGTGATGGGAAAGAATTTCAGTATGCACCAGTGAAAGATATAGACAGAGATTTGTTTAGGAAACTAAGAAATACATATTCAAGGGGGAATATGGACCACCTAAAGAGTGAGAGAGGCACTTTGGAGGTGCATGGCTCTACTTTTATAGGGGAATTTCATGAGAGGTGGGTAGGAGAAGGTATCTGAGGATGACTTCATGCCGGTAGTCACAAGGGAGTTTCTGGTGGACTGGTCATCCTCAGGATCCTCTGGTTGCCGCCTCCTCCTCCTCCTCCTCCTCCTCCTCCTCCTCCTCCTCCTTCTCCTCCTTTTCTTCTTCTTCTTCTTCTTCTTCTTCTTTTTGCTACTAGGGATGGAAGCCAGGGACATTCTACCTCCAAGCTACATGCCCAGAACTTTTTATTTTTTTGTTTTGAAACAGGTTCTCGTGAGGTTGCTGAGAGTCTCGCTAAATTGCTGAGGCTGGCTTCAAAGCTGTGACTGTCCTGTCTCAACCTCCCAAGTGCTGGGATTACAGGCGTGCACCATGATGCTCAGGCTGAATTATAGTCTCCATTATCTGATCAATACATAAGCTGGCAAGTCCCCTAAATTATAGGTCTTTCAAGATATCATATTTATCTTGTTAATAGTGCACAGGGCAATTATAGCTTTTTTTTGTTAACTCTAGGATCCACAGATTTCCCAGGTATTTGGGAGAGACAGGCCTGGGAAATAGAGCTGGTTTGAAGAGTAAATGTATGAGGAACTTTAGTACCAGGTTGTTGCATTAAAGTTATATTTTCTCCTTTCTGTCTCCTTTTTACCTATTTCTTCTATCCTACATGAATAATACTGGTAACAATTAAAAATGACATATACATTTGTGTATATAAAGAGTTTAAATATTACTAAGTATTTTTGCTGTTACATTCCATGCTTAAAACAGAGTTGACTGAGAAATACTTGGCTTTTAAAGATTCTAAATTTGTAGACATTTCTGTGAATTTTTTGTTTAAGCAGTAAAAGACCTTTAAAAAATAATGATGGTTGGGTTCAATGGATTGCTTTTTCTTTCTTCCAATCATTACTCTTATAAGTACTAGAATAATGCAGTTCTTCAAATGTCTAATGTGAAGGATCAGAGATGTCATTTAAAAGTAAGAGTAGGGTTTATAGATCATAATGTTATAAATCTGTCTAAAATGCAGTAATAAAAATGAAGAATTACTTTTTGAGTCCTGGGCCTCAATAGATCAATTTTTTAAAAAATACTTTAAATGAACTTTACCAAAGTAACAACTTAATATAATAAATACAGGAAATAATCAAACTATTCACCAACTCAAACATTTTAAATTTTAGAAAAAAATGTATCCAAAAATTCATTTAATTTTTATAGCCTTTTTTTTTTGCATGTGTCATATTTGGAACTAAATCCAGTGACATTCTACTTCTGAGCTACATCCCCATCCTACCTTATTTTTAACTTTGAAATAGGGCCTCACTACATTGCTGATGGCCTCAGTAAGTTATTGAGGCTGCCCACAAACCTGCAATACTCCTGTCTTAGCCTCCCAAGTACTGGGATTAGAGGCGTACACCACCAAACCCCACTAAAACTATTATTATTAATAAAAACTATATTAAATAATAGTAATTCAAACATAATAATAATGATAGTGGTGAAAATGACAAAAATGTCCCAACTACATAATAATGGAAATTTTTCTGATTTATCTAAATAAAATTAAGAAATGTTAGTAGGCCTATGAGTTAGCAATACTAATTTACCTATTTCAGGGATGAGGGGTATGAGATCTGAAAATGATAAGTAAACTTACCCAAAGTTACTCAATGAATATATAGTGGGGTTGCAAGTGGAATCCAATCATTTTCCTATGATCCGTGTATTCAACAAATTGTCGGTCTAGATTAAAGAAGGAGATCTAAATAAGGGATTACAATAGAAAGTTTATGTTCAAATCATCAGTCTTCAAAAGCATATGAAATACTATTAATTATGAGCTGGGTCTTATAGGATGCATGGACAATCCCCAGATGGATAAGACAAACATTTGTATGACAGGAACTAAAGACATTCTCTAGAAGGTGCAAGTAAGTATAATAGATGACAGAGTAAAATTAAAAGATATGTGAACTAAAAGTACGGGAATATCGTGCCAGATGCAACTAGGAAAACCACTTGGGCAATGGCACAAATGTCTTTGTGATTTGTGCAAAAATAAATGCTTATATGTTACAGGACATTGGCAAAGATGAAAACTTAAACTCTTTTTGTTTTGTTTGGCAAGAAATAAATATTTTCTATGATGGGGTAAGTAGATCTAAGAGGCTGCAATAAAAGTAAGAAGAGTAAGGCAACTCTTAAATGATGAAAATACAGAGGAGATATGGAAGACATAATAGACTGCAAAACAACTTAGGCTACAATTTGTGTGTGTGTGTGGGGGGTACTAGGGGCTGAACCCAGGGGCATTTTATCTCTGAGCTACACCCCCAAACCTTTTCTAGTCTTTATTTTTGAAACTGGGTCTCACTAGGTTGCTGAGAGTCTCACTATGTTGCTGAGGCTGTCCTTGAACCTGCAATACTCCTGCCTTGGCCTCTCAAGTACTGGGATTGCAGGTATGTGCCACTACACCACGCCAGGCTGTAAAATTAATAAGAATTTTTATAGTAATGCTCTATGTGGAGTGAGAAGTTGGAAGGAGTCACTGGTCATCAGCAGTTCCTAGTGCTTTCTTCCTTCTATAGTGTTTGAATGACAGTCTAATTTACTTGTAGAAGGAATCTAGAATATGTGTGTTTTGGAAAAGGTGATGTTGAGTTAGATTTTGAGCATTTGAGCTTTACATTACTAGAGGATGTAAGTATAGAGTCATCTAATACACAATAGGAAAAGAAGTTTTGAAGGCTATGAAAAATGAAAGAAGAAAAAGGTGGAGATTTTGGAATAAACTCATTATGTACACACATAGATTAATTCTAGTAATTGAGGTTAGTAAAAAGAACTTGCTGTCTTCTACTTAGCATGAATTGCTAAATTATTCCTACTATGTAGCTTTTGTTGTTGTTTTTGATTTTACTTCCAAATGCTTTTTAACTGGGTAACAGATTACAATGTTGAACTTCAAATGAAACTGTTGGTTTTGGAAAGCAGCCATGGTCAAAAAGTCCCCTTAAAATTTTGTGTTTAAAAAATATCTCCAGGCACATGTCTGTAACCCCAGTTCTTGGGAGGTCGAGACAAGAAGATCAAAGGTTCAAGGTCAGCTTCAGCAACTTAGCAAGTCCCACAGCAGCTTAGTGAGACCCTGTTTCAAAATGAAAAATAAAATAGGGCTGGGAGTATAGCTTGGAAGTAGAATGTCCCTGGGCTCAATCCCCAGTGACACACACACACACACACACACACACACACTAGCTTTACACAACCAGCCTGCCCTCGTGTATTCTGTGATTTTCTCAAAGTGTTCTGGTCTCTACAATTATTCAGAGAGAAAAATAATAATAATCCTTTCCAATATTAGACTGGCTAAATTATACTCTTCCTGAGACCTTTCCATGAATACCTTACCTCTTTTCATTTTATATACTTACCAAATAGCATTGCTATCTTTTATCTTTCTTTCAATAAAACAAACACAAAGGAAATGGAGCATTTGCTTTATTTGCATTTAAATCCATGGTTCCTAGAGCAGTTTTATACACTGTGTGAAGAACGATGATTGGAAATAACAGGTTAAACAGAACAAAGCCTGATCTACCGTCCATTAATCATCGAGTGAATAATTGAGTTAAAATTTTGTGAGAATAAGATGTTAAGAAAATACCATCAAAATCCTTTATTAAACATTTGAATATTATTTCAGTATGTAAGAAAACTTTCAAATATTTGCTTGCAGTTTTTAGCCTACCTACCCTAACTCTTGACAAAAGTTATATAAACACAATTATATTCTCTTTGTTTGTCTATATTATATCATATAAAATGCCGTTAAATAGTTTTTTGCCATATTTGGAGACTATTATTTGGTATTACTCAACTTTAATCATATGTTGAAGAAATTATGCAAAATTGAATATTGATATGCAAGTAGAAACATTTATTTTATCATGGTTTGTGATTGTCTTGAGAAGTAGAGCATCAATTCCTCAGCCCCTGTTTAGTAACTACCTAGTCTGTGAAGTAGCATAGCATAAAGGACCTTAGCAGACCTGTTTTTTTTCTTTTTTCTTTTTTCTTTTTTTGGTACTGGTGATTGAATTCAGGGACATTCTACCTCCGAGCTACATTCCCAACTCTTTTATTTTATTTTTTGTTTTTTTAAAAACAGGGTCTCACTAGGTTGCTTGGAGTCTCGCTAAGTTTCTGAAGATGGCCTCAAACATGCAATCCTCCTGTCTCAGCCTCCCAAGTACTTGGATTACAGGTATGCACCACCACACCTGGCTCTTAGCAGGTTTCTTGAGCCAAAATGTACTTTAATGTCTTAGTTCAAAACTCAATTCTTCCATTTACTGATTGGGTAATTTCTCTGAAATTTCCTTGACTTTTTTTGCCTCTAGGTTCTCATTTTTACAATAAGAATATTAGCACCCACTTTTTATGTTTATTGATTAGAATAAATAAAACAACATATGCACAAAGAAGAACAAGGACCTGCTACATCATAATTTTTGTTGTTGTAGGCTTGGATTGGCCTGTGAGGATCCCATAATGTATAAATACTGAAAAAAGTCCAACCTTCATGAACTCTATATCCTAAGTAGGGGTAGGCATTAATAGCATATTTGTACATACTAATGCAAAATGCCAACATCAAAAATCACCAAAAGACAACATAATGCAATAGGAGCTTCTGTTGAGGCTTTTGGCAGTTCATTGAATTTTAAACATGTTTCCCTGAGGAAAACAGGACTGACTTGAGAATTCAATGCAATGAAGAAGAAATATTCCAGACAGAGGTCATACCAAAAGTTAAGTTATGATGGTGGGAGAGAGAAAAGTGAGACTTAAATGCAGACTTGTGAAGCTGCAGGGAAGAGGACAAAAGAATATGGAATTTTGTGACATTAGAACATTAAGTAACGGTCAGAAAATGCCATTTTTATAGGGAAGTGTGCCAAGATCAGATCTCATGTATTTGAATCATTAATCTGACTTCACTGTGTGAAACAGATTAGGAAAGTGGACACAGGAAATGTTGATAACCTGCTTAGGTGGCTATTGCAATGGACCAAGAGAAGTATGGTCCTAATTTGAGGAATTAGATCACTTTTACTAAATATGGAAAGAAATGAATGGATTGAAAAGATTATGTAGGAAATAAAGTTGGTACTTGGTAATGAATTAGATTCAGAGGACAAAGAAGAGAGAACAATCCTAAATTCTGCAGGAAAACATCACCTCTCAGAGAAGAAACTCTAGGTTTAATCATTCTTTGTAAATACAAATGTAAGTATTGGGTTGATGCCATTTTACTCTTAAGTAGGAAAATTAAAATGTATTCCTGCTATTTGGAGTTGGAGACACTAGACACAGGTTTTCACATAGAGAATATATTTGCTTTTCTTACTAATGAATTTAAGAAGCTTGGAAAATCAATTATCAAAAAATGATGGGAAATAAAATGCTTTTGATAGTCAATCAAAAGAATCAAGAAAAATACATTAATTGTGTAATAAGTGACATTCAAGTGTGAATGAAAGCATATGGATGTAAATATCTGATTCATTCATTTAACAGTAGCTATCCCATTACCATCATGATTCTGATGCCGGAGAATGGCATATTTTTTCTATCCATTTTAATACATAGTAATGTTCATTAAAATACTAAAATGGTTTTAGAAGACGTGATCTTAAAAAGCTAAAACAAAGACTTTACAACTCACCAACATAGCCTGCACTTACCAATTGGAAAAAATTCAACCCGAATTTATATCTCACATAAAATCTAAGTGTATCTTCTAAATATGATGGATATAATAAGCTGGGTGTTGTGTTGCATGCCTGTAATCCCAGTACTTGGAAGGCTGAGACAGGAGGATGGCAGTTCGAGGCCAGTCTCAGCAAGTAGTGAGACTCTCATCAACTTAGTGAGACCCTGTTTCAAAACAAAACAAAAACAAAAACAAAATACTAGGGCATAGGGCAGGGGGTGTGGCTTGGAGGTAGAATGTCCCTGGGTTCAGTCCCCAGTAACACACACCACACACACACACACACACACACACACACACACACACACTCACTAATGTATATAACAAAATATTAAATATATAGTATCAGGATAAAATTTTGTAATTGATATTGTGTTTTCACATAAATTATGTTATTCATGTATTTTTATTTGTACTAGGGATTTAACCCAGGGGCATTCTACCTCTGAGCTACACCCCTAGCCCTTTTATTATTTGTTTTGAAACAGGGTCTCACTAGGTTGCTAAGCGCCTCAATAAATTGCTGAGGCTGTCCTTGAACCTGCAATCCTCCTGTCTCAGCTTCCCAAGTACTGGGATTACAGACATGCACCACTATGCCAGGCTTTATTCATGTATTTTAACAGTGATATAGCTAGGTATTTTTATATAATGTTAGCAATACAGAAAAAGAAACAAGAATTAACATATGTCAAAAATAAAAAAAGCTAATAGGATCCTATTGTCCCTTGGATCCAAGCCTCTGATTTCAGGTCTATTATTATTTTTTCTTACTGTATCATACTAAACCTAATGAAATCAAGAGGAAATCAAATGCTGTCCCTGTGAATCATGTTAAAACCATGATTGACAGTTTGCGATCTAGCACATGCATGGCTCTGCTGGACTTTTGGAAATCACTAATTATTCACCAAAGTCGCTTGGCTGAACCTGAAATAAATTGTATCCTCACAGCCTTTCACAATACAATTTGTCTTAGCAATAACTTATTGAGACAGAGTTGATGCAGGACAGAGTCTGTCTTGCACGATAAAGAAGGTTGAGAACATTCCAAGTCATGGGTACATCTCATCTTTTGCTAATTAACACATTAGGAGTTTAATAAGAATGTAAAGAAGTGCCAACAAGACTTATCAGTTTCTTTTTTTTTTTTTTGCGGTAGTGGGGATTGAACCCAGGGGCATTCTGCCTCCGAGCTACACCCCCAGCCCTATTTTTTTTTACTCTTTATTTTGAAACAGGGTCTCACTAAGTTGCGGAGGCCCTAAGTAGCTGAGGCTGGTCGCGAACCTGCGATCCTCCTGTCTCAGCCTCCCAAGTACTGGGATTGCAAGTGTGTGCCACCACGCCTGTCTGACTTCTCAGTTTCTTTAACAGAGAGAAAAAACAAACTCATTGCAGGGTGATGTGGCAGTAAAGAGAGGATTTGCACTCAGCTCTATTTGGCTTTATGAATGAATCTACATTTGCTCTTACCATTATTACAACGGTAAGAACAGAACAGTCTACACTCGTCCGCCCTATGGACTATTCTTCACACTCAGCATTTGTGCCACATATAAGATTGGATTTGGCAATGCTTAGCATAGGGATCCTCACATAATGTAGAACTGAGGCTACTGTAGCACATTCAAACGAAAATGCAAGATTTGTTATTTTCCAATAGACATAAAGAAAATCTATATTTCCCAGTTATGAACCTTGATGATTTCCCTTGCTTGCATTTTGTTTGAAGTAATAGGCAGGTTGACTTTTATTGTGAATATTAAAAAGAAACAGGATAAATTGAATCTTAAACATTTAATTTCAAGTCGTTCTTCAACATTGATCTTTTATTCAGTACTCTATGAGTAGGTTTTAGGTTAAAGAGAAATATGTATTTTTTTTTCGGTGCACTGTTTCTTAATAAAAATCATACTCTTCAGAGATTAGCCAGGTTCTAAGAATCAATATTCATTCTGTCTTTAAACATTTATAACATTAGATCATTAAAAGTAAACATTCACCCTAGTCTAGTATTTTATATGTGTGTTTAATGTGACACAAATATAAAAGCTGTATTTTTTCATGTATCAATTACCAAAAAAAATATGTTTCAATGACAGCAGGCCAAATGACTATCAGAAAAGCATTTCATAATGCTGGCATTGTAAATCAATATTAAAAATTAAAAAAGACCCTATTTCAGCACTTTGAAACTAATTTTGCTCGGCTTCTTTCTGTCTCCCAAATGTCATTTAATTGCTGGTCAAGGGAAATTCGAGAGTGGCCACATTGCATTTCCTTTCCTGTCTTTAAAGCTGTCTTGCACTTAGTTGCTATTGTTGTTATGATCATTATTAGCATTATTACTCAAGGTACTAAAATAAAGTACTTGCTATAAGCACACACATAATGGCCAGCGACTTTAATCTAGCAGGGTAAGAAATACAAATGCAAACTCACTCAAAGCCACACAGCTTTTATTTTGTGTTCAAAAATAATATTGCTGACAGTGTTCATGTGTTCACAGGAACACAACTAGAGCAAAAGACTTATGTAGGAACTGTAGCTCTTCCCCCCAGTACTCTGCCCTCTACCAGCAAAAATAGACAATAATCGATATGAGAAAATCGGTATTAACAGAGGAAAGAGCTGAGGACTGAGCGGGCAGGATTAAATAGCACGGGGCCTTTTTCAGAGAGGGAGGAACTCTGTTGTATGCAGAGAAGCTTAGTGATAGGACCCTATCAAAGAGGAAGGAGCATTCCACTGGACAGTATCACTAACTGGCAGGAACCAATCGCCGGACAATGGCAGATCACTGTGGAAACAGAGATGGGAAATACATACATGCCATTAAAGTAAAATGGCTTCTTTCCTTACTTCAAAAGGTTTTGAAATCTACTGAGGGAGATTGCATCAATCAGAAGGGGCCTGAAAAAGCTGTGAGCCAGGTGGGCATGGTGGCACCGGCCTGTAATCCCAGTACTTGGGAAACTGAGACAGGTGGACTGCAGGTTCCAGGCCAGCCTCAGCAATTTAGCAAGACCCTCAGCAGCTTAGCAAGACCTTGTTTAAAAGAAAATAAAATCAAAAGGGCTGGGGGTGTAGCTCAAAGGTAGAACGTCCCTCCAAGGTTTAATCTCCTGTACCACAAAAATAAAAACAAACAAAGCAAAAACAAAAACAAAAAACCCTGAGAGCCAAAGAATCCAAATTATTATATTTTAATAGTAAATAACTGATTGTTTTCATGTACCACAGCATTGAATAAAAAAACAAGAACAAAAATTAGGATTTCAGTGATTTGATATATCTTGTCCTTTTCCAAATTATAGATCTCCAGGGATAAAATTTGTAGTCAAACTAATAATACAACACATGTTTGCTTAATTTTTGTCATGATGAATTTTTATAAAACTGCCAGCCATTTTTCTCATTTGCAATCTATCCTCAGGGGTCTTTGAATGACAGTCATCTTCAGCCCCTTTCCACAGTGAATTCGAGTCCCTGTTTTTCTTCCTCCTGTATTTTGCTTTGAAAGCCACTGACATTATGCTCTCTGGCGTTCACAGAGGTTGAACCTCACATTGCTATTTCTTCTGTCATTCAAAATCAACTGGCCTGGCCAGCATGATATTGAACTCAGGCTGATGTGGTCAAACTAGTCACCAAGTTGATCTTACTGCTGAGAACTCTAGAGTCCCGGATGAAGCCACATGGTATTCTCTGCTCTATCATTCACCCAACATCTCAAATATTAAGGATTAAGCCTTTGTGTTCTTCCTTTGGATCCAAATTACATACTTTAAATTATTGGCTCCCAAAGATGAGTATTCACTGTCTAATAAGATTTCCTTTCCAAATAGCTCTAGATAGACTTCTGTACCAACTGAGGGGTTTATAAACATTTCAAAACTCCATATAAATAGTCATCCATTCAGACTAGATCCAGCAGTATTTATTATTATCCCAAATACAGTAAAATTTGAGCTGAGGAATTCTCTCAATGCCAGCTGCAAGGCATTACTAGGAATTACAGTGGAAATCTGTCCTGCAATGTCCACATGGTTGATAAAGATACTAATGCAAATACTAAAGTGGTAGCAGAGAAAGAAAGGAAGAGAGAGAGAGAGAGAGAGAGAGAGAGAGAGAGAGAGAAAGAGAGAGAAAGAGAAAGAAAGAAAGAATGAAAGAAAGAAAGAAAGAAAGAAAGAAAGAAAGAAAATTGTTTTCTGTGTTCTTAAAGTTGGATTCTAAATATTGCATTGTAAACCAGGCCTGATAGGAATAGTGCTGTTGTTTTTTTTTTAACCTATTATAGTAGGTTCCTATTTTCAGCATCCCACTCCAAACCCAAAGCCCCACATTTCTCAATGTGAAAATCACTCCATTTTTTTCACTCTCCCTTCCTATCAAATGTCATGAGGCAGAAAAAAAAATCTAGCAGTGGCTGGAACAGTTTCCAACCAGTGGGCATTTATGAGGAGGGAGGTTGCTTGAAAATATGTTGAAATGTATCTGGTAGGATATAAGCTTTAGTCTGCGGACTGGGGGGAAAAAAAGCAGAAAGCTTTTTGTAGGATTTTAGAGCTTGGCTATAATTATGCACATATAGATGTCAGACAGAATAACCCTGGTAAGGAACAATAAATGTCTCTGAATCATTTTATTAACCTTTTTTTATTTGCCATTATTGGAAAAGTGACCTTTCCGAAGCTGGTTAATTCACTTAAGTTATTATAACTTTGAACAATACGTAGGGAGGAGAGTCGTTTTATTACTATAAGATTGTCCTGTTAACAATCAAAACAATTCTCAGGAGAAACTGTGAAAGAAAAAATGCTATAACTGACAGTCCTCTTACTTCCTAATTCTGTTAAGCTAGTGCAAAGATTTTTTAAAGGCACCCTGTTATCCTTGTATTGTAGTTTCACAAGATCATAAAATCAGAAATGACTTTAGAGATAATCTTATTTTCTAATTAGAGGAAATCATATCCAAATAATTCAACACAAGTCAGTGGGTTGATCTCACAAGCTCAGAAAGCTTCTTAATAAGATATCATGACTGTAATATGAGGTATCCAATTTGCCACCTAGTTTTCTCTCTGCTGACTTATATCACCTTCCTAAAACCTCAGATTAGGAAATGTTTGCTTATTCCTACATGGTAATGGTGCAGAACACAAGTTCCAGCCTGTTACAGGCTGTGGAACACTGGAAGAGTTACTTAAACATACCATGAACCCGGTGTGGTGGCGCATGCTTGTAATCCCAGTACTTGGGAGGCTGAGACAGGAGGATCACAGGTTCGCGGCCAGCCTCGGCTACTTAGTGAGGCCCTCCACAATTTAGTGAGACCCTGTTTCAAAATAAAGAATAAAAAATATAGGTCTGGGGTGTAGCTCGGAGGTAGAATGCCCCTGGGTTCAATCCCCAGTACCGCAAAAAAAAAAAAAATACCATGATTCAATTTCCTTATTAGAAAAGGAAACAAGAATTGAATTCATTCTCTTTGGACTTAAAAAATTAAAAAAACTCAAATTTAGTATATTTTGCATAATTTCTCTATATATCCCCAGATATATCAACATATCAACCCCTTATTTTCGTAGACATTCTTGCCTTTTTATTTCACAATTGTATCAGTTAAATAAGGCAACACCATCATTTTCTTGTCATAAGACCTGCAAGGTAATATCCCTCAGTAACTGTTATGCTTTTAGTTACATTTAAGTGTAGCACATTAGTTGTATTTAGGGCTTTTTTTTTTTTTTACATCTTGTCAAATTGAGTTTTCCCCTGACATTTAAAATTTTCTACTATGATCCTTGGAAAATAATTAGAATTTTTTTCAACAAACTACTTAGAAAAAAAATGATTCAAAGAGCCATATTGTAGCTATGAGCTATTCTTTTTTTCTTATAGCTAACTTAAGAGATTTCTACTTTTTATACGTGTATTTCACATATTACGTTTATGCTACAAATGGTGAAATTTAGATGTATCCCCAATTTCTCTGCTTTAGCTCTCTTTGCCTTCTTTAATTCAATGCTCAATTGACGTGTGATCTCTCAACAGCATTTTACACTTTTGCTAAGTCTTTCCCAGTTTGTATTTATAAAAATTTATTTCAAGTTGATAACAACTTAAATTCAATCACATATATAAGTCAATATTTTACTACTTCTTCATACACACACTGTTTGTTATTGATGTCACCCGTTATATTGTTCTGTATCGTTTCCATGAACATATTTGATATTTATAGTTAATTATACTTTTGTGTTTTGAATTCTATACCACAATTAGAAGTGATTTATGTACCGTTGTTGTGGTATGATAGCATTCTATATTTACCCTTATCAGCAAAAAATTATATAGCAGTCAAATACTTAGAACAAAAAATCTCATATAATTTGTACACATTCAAATAAAAACTTCAGTACATGTCTCATAAGTAAATATGAAAAGCAAGCCATTGGCTAATTTCTGTGTTTTTATTTTTTGAAATTCTTTCTGTACACATATTGTTTATTGACTTTTATATACTTGTTTTAAGGTAGGCTATTAAATTGAAGACAAAGAGAACTTTTGTTTTGTGGTACTGGGGATTGAACTCAGGGGTATTCTACCTCCAAGCTACACCCCCAGGCCTAGTTTGTATTCTTTATTTTGAAACAGGGTCTCACTAAGTTGCAGAGGGCCTCACTAAGTAGCTGAGACTGGCGGTGAACCCGGATCCTCAGGTCTCAGCCTCCCAAGTACTGGGATTACAAGCATGCACCACCATGCCTGGCCAAAAAGAACTTTAAATTATTCCTTTTGAGGGGTGTGATATACTTGTAAATATTAGTATGCTTATGCATTTTTATTAGATGAGATATCACCTATTTTCTGCTATTAGCTTAATTATCAATTCCCAAGAAGGGCTAAATGAATTCCATGATGACTCACATGATTTTAAGAAAAAACATATCTCTTTTATGCATTTCTGGCATCAAATTTCAATCCATCTCAGTGGATTGTACCCCTTGGAAAGAAATGTGGGAGCAGAGATAAATGAAGGTGACTCCATCCTAAGGAGGATGGAGGGCAGCCGATGTCAGCATCTTTCCTAGAAGCCTGTACAACTCTTCAAAGTGTCTGAATGGCCTCTGTCATCCTTCTAAGTCTGCAGCGACACAGTAGATGGGGGTTCTCAGAAGACTGAAGAGAAATCGTAGAAAATCTCCAATCTACCTCCACGTCAAGTAGCACCTGCTTGTGGAATAGAATAGGTTCGCCCTCACTTTTGCCTTCTAAACCTTGCACAAGTTTGTGTAGTTGGCAAGTATGACCTGAAACTATCCATGGGAAGGGGACGTTGGTAAACGTAAGTGATAATGTTGAAGATGCGTGATTGTGGTACCAAACTGACACCAGGCAATATCCAAGTGAGACAATAGTGCTACTGCTGTCCATTTTCAGGTAGTGCTAAATAACCAGGCAAACTAAGCCTGCATAGACAGGTTCTTCCTCAGGCAACTGGACATAGGGGATCCCCCTTGAGGTACTAATTATATGCTGAGGAAGAGGCCACGGTGAAGCAAGATAGGTGAGATATGAGATTCTGAGCCATTGTTTATGCAATTTACTTGTACTTTCAGAAACCGAGTGGGAGGACTTTGTAAATGCCATCTCCACTCTAAGTAGTCTGGCTATAAAGGTTAATATTGATTTAAAGGCTTAAGCTATTGCTCGAAAACAAGTGAATTGGAAAAAAAATAAAAGGAAGTTAGTATTAAAAGTCACAAGACATGCCACTAAGATCAGAATTGTTGACTCTGAAGGTCTCAGCAGGATACACATAGGAAAGTGGTTGCCAAAGCTTGCTTGGAAGTTTCTAGAATTTTCAAAGTTAACTTTGAGAATCTTCTAGCCACTGTATAATATTCTACAGTGATGGAAAGTGTGATTCTTAAGAGACTGTTTAGAAGTTTCTTTGTAGTGCTTATTTCCCAGTCTGTGTGGTTGAAAACAAAAAGAATAATCTGTCTTTGCTTTCTAAATCTCACTCACATTTCTCGTATTGGCAAAGTCTAAACTGGAATCATGTGCCCATGGATTCTGAAAATCAAGTGTTTTGAAAGAGGTGGTGGTGTTTTTGAGCTGCTACCAGGCCATTTAGTACAATGGGTATCCCTTATATCTATAGTTTTATTTTTATGTTTCCCACTTTATTGTTTCATCAGTAGCAATGAGCACCTAACAATAACGCTAAAAAACTGTTAAAATTTACAGTCTATAATCTCTTTTATATCTCTCATAGATTGGTGGAGGTACATACAGAATGATCTTTGCAACACTATTACCTTTTTTAAAAAATGTTAATGAGAACACCTGAAACTTTTAAAATTCAAAGCATCATTCTTTACCCTCTACAAAACTTTTCTTAAAGTCATTTTTTAAAAATCATTATGATAGGACTTTGCAATACTTTCATAAAATCATAGATATATCAAATCATTTAGACCATCCTACCATGGTTTGAGACTAAGATTTTCTAAAATACATTTCTGTTGATTCACTAAAGAAGGTACTAAGTCAGGCGTGGTGGCTCATGCTTGTAATCCCAGTACGTGGGAGGCTGAGACCAGAGGATCTGGGTTCGCAGCCAGCCTCAGCTACTTAGTGAGGCCTCCTCAACTTATTGAGACCTGTTTTCAAAATAAAGAATAAAAAATAGGGCTGGGGGTGTAGCCTGGAGGTAGAATGTCCCTGGGTTCAATCCCTAGTACCGCAAAAAAAAAAGAAGGTACTAGTATTCATTTTGCAACATTATTCAGTGGAAATGACAGAAACAAATTTAGGTAGCAGTATTTGAATTTAGAGACCAAAGGTAACACAGATTGCAGAATATATTCAAAGTATTTTTTTTCTATTTTGGTAATAATTTTATATACATTCACCATACACATCAGAACATGGAAAATATTTAATATAATTATATATTAGTCCATTTTTTCAGTCCTCTAACAAAATAGCAAAAGTGGAATAACTATAATGAAATAAAATTGTTTAGCTCCCAGTTTGGGAGGCTCAGAGTCCAAACATCATGGTGCAGACTCTGGTGAGGGCTTCAGGGCAGATAGTGGAGTAAGAGGAAGGGTCACGGCTCAAAAGAAAGAAGGAGAGACACTGGGGTCCCATGATCCCTTCGTAGGGCACACCCTCAGTTAACCTAAGGACTTCCCCATGAGCCTTCTCTCTTAAAGGTTCCACAAGCTCCCAGTAAAGTTACCCTAAGGACCAAGCCTCCAACATGTGAACGTTTAGGAGGACACCTTTAAACCATAGCCAAACCGTAGCTACTTCTTATTTGACTGTTTGCTCCATTTTGGACTATAGAGCAAGACTAATCTACTGTATTCTTTTTAGTACCACTTGTATTTTATGACAATACTGAGTTTTATGTCTTGTAAGATGGAAAGGAAAGAATATTTCATACTGCAGCAGATCTATAGAGCTTTTTAAGTGAAAAGGTATACTAGATATTATATAATTCAAACTTAAGAATGTATACTTGAGAAATTATAAATGGTAAAAATGCACATGCTTAAAACAATCTGGGATCAGGAGATGTAGTAATTTTTTTTCTGGTTCCATGTTTATCAACTGATATCAATTCATACCTTTTTGGTGCATGATTGTATTTATTTGCTGTTTTTGTTTGTTTTTGAAAGAATGGCATTCAAACGGCAGAACAAAAGGTGTACTTTGGACACTGCATTAGTCCATTCTTTGCTATTATGGTAATAACATATTACCACAGACTGGGTCAGTTTTAAGGAAGAGTGATTCACTATGGCTCATGGTTCTGGAGGGCCAAGGCTGACGATGGCATACTGAAAGAGTTCCATGAGATGTATGGCATCTCAGGGCAAGAGATGGAGCAGGCATGGCTATATGTCTTATCTCTCAGCCTCCTTTGTGGTATTGGGGATTGAACCCAGGGGCATTTTATCTCTGAGCTACATCTTCAGCCCTTTTTAATTTTTATTATTTTGAAACAAAGCCTTGCTAAGTTGCTGAGGGTCTTGCTAAGTTGCTGAGGCTGGCCTCAAACCTGCAAATCCTCTCTCAGCCTCCCAAGAACTGGGATTGCAGGCATGCACCACCATGCTTGACTACTTTCTCCCTCTTTTTATAATGCCACCAACTTCCAATAATGGGGGCTCTTCTCTGATGACCTTATCTAAACCTAATCACCTCCCAAAAGTCCCAACTGTAAGCACTAGAGTTGGATGAAGTGTCCACCCTCTGAATAACTCAAAGTGAGGGTAAATGTCATCCCTGGAACCATTGGAAGATACATGTAAACCATGTCCAAAACATAACAGACATTATTTGCCCCAATTCTATTTATAGTTTTCTAAGTTTATTCTGAAAGTCATCATGTTGTTTATACAGACATTGAAAAGTTTCGTTGCTTTCTATTCACCAGATAAATTTCTTTCTCGACAGACATGGCAACAATAGCGTTCAATCTCTGCTACAATACTTCTGTTTCTAATGCTTAGACATAAGAAAGGTTATTTCCGATTTCCTCTAGCAGTTAGCACAGAGGCATCTGGTTGACCTGTAGCCAGTGGAAGCTGAATGAACTCATCAGTGATTTCCAGGTCTGGCCTTTAAATATCCTGCACAATGCTCCAATCAATTTCCCTTCTCCCGGAGGCTACCTTGAAAGCCACATAGACCAAGTTCTATAACAGCAAGATGGAAGCAGCTTTGGTCTAAGATTGGAGGAAAGCAGCCAGGAGAGCCTCGCCAGTCTGTAATCGGCTTGGGAAGTAAGCTTTTAATGTGTTGAGCCTTTGTTATTTCAGTTATTAGCATTGTTACCGTACATAGCCTAGGTTATCACAATCAGTGTAAGAGAAAAGGAGCATAAGAAACTTTCTCAGTGTTCTTTGTCAGAGTTATAAATATTATGCCTGGAGAAAAGATTTTATTGTTATTTCACCTTATTGAGACAATGTAAGTTTCCAAGAAAGTCTGAGAAAGGGAGAGGGAAGTAGATTGTCATGATGTTAAAAGTACATTAATTAGCAACCAGTTGACAGAAAGATGTCACTTTCTGTAGGAAATTTTATCTTTTGGAAAAGTAAGATTATTTTGATAGAAAGCATTCCATTCTAGAATAGACACAACTGCTTCGTTAGGAATTTATACTAGTAAACTTGAAATAGCATGATATTTTTCCAATATGGTATTTATTCATTTTTCTTTTTTTTTTTTTTGCGGTACCGGGGATTGAACCCAGGGGCGTTCTACCTCCGCGCTATACCCCCGGCCCTATTTTTTTATACTTTATTTTGAAACCGGATCTCACGAAGTTGCGGAGGGCCTCACTAGGTAGAGAGAGAGAGAGAGAGGTACAGGGAGAGAGAGAGAGACAGAGAGAGAGAGAGAGCTGAGGCTGGCCTCGAACCCGGATCCTCTGGTCTCCGCCTCCCAAAGTACTGGGATTACAAGCGTGCGCTAACACGTCCGGCTTCATTTTTCTTTTACAATAAAAAGTGATATGCTGACCTTAGTAACTAAATAATAAACATTAATTAAAAGCATTTGGATATTTACTAGTAACAAAATAGAAGATATATTTCATGAAAGATGAAAATTTAAAATATTTAAATTATTTAAAAATATTGAGGTTATATTTTATTAGCAATGGACTTCCCCCGATTTCATAATACATTCTATTCTTGTAATAATATCAAAACACCATTACAATATAACCATTTGCCAAAGGCCAGTATTTTAAAAATAAAATACAATGACACATTTGCATGGTTTTGTGGGAGGAAAAAATCAATAGAACAGTAATATTTTGTCTT
The DNA here is from genome assembly GCA_004027185.1 of Glis glis. Taxonomy (NCBI): domain Eukaryota; kingdom Metazoa; phylum Chordata; class Mammalia; order Rodentia; family Gliridae; genus Glis; species Glis glis. The sequence goes on along the minus strand of PVJS01033438.1, from coordinate 2,040 downwards.
TCTCTGACTTTAAAGAAATCCACAATTTACAGATCACTGTTATAATATGAACTACTACTTCCTAAGGTTTCAAAACAAGAAACTACTAGGTTCTTGTTTTGCCTCAGGTATTTTTAAAAGTGAAAAAAAATCAGTCTTAATGTGACATAATGACAATGTTTATCTAACCTTCTAAAAGGGGAGTGTGTGTGTAAATATCAAAAACTACTGCCGCTCCATTCTTCCCCAATCTGTGCTATATGCTTTCTGACTGGTGGCTGGTTGTCATAGTCACCAGGTGATCCCTTCTGTCATGTTTTAGGGATTCTATGGCATTAGAAATGCAGAGAAAGATGACACCAAATTAAGTCATAACAAAAAGACAGAAGCTCATTTCCAGACCATTTCTTCAAAACTTGTCTAAAATGAGACCTTCTCCCCTTTGATTTAATGCATAGAGCCAAGCTTTTCTTTGAGAACAACCTAAAATCCTATAATCTGGTGTCAAATGCTAAAAAGAGATAATCGCATGGCAGTATGATAAATCTTGTAATGATGGTCTACACAAACTTTTCTTTAAGAATAAATTTATTGAGAGGTCAAGTATATTTAGGCTGTACATCTTACATATATGATCTAACTTTCCATACAAAATCTATTGCTGATAAAAGGATACTAATTGTCAATGTGGAAGTATTGGATTTCTCCTCAAACCAGGTTCTTCCCACCAGTTGTTTGTTTCTAATTTGTCTGGTTAATTCTGGACAAGTCATAAAACATTCAAATTGATAAAAAGAAAATAAAGAATCATTACCAAGGCTAATTTTAACTCCAGTCCTCTCCCTTAAGGGGTTCTCCATTTCTTCGAGATCATTGTCATATATAAACTTACTAAAACACAGCATGGTTTATCATGGAATTTGCAGATTTAAATGTTTACAAAACTGGCCCCAATGCTAACTACTTAGAATACATTCTGATTTACCCTCCATGTTTTATATTGAACAAATGATTATGATTCAAATGATCTTCATCTTCATTTGCGCACCACACAAAAGAAACACAGTTGATTTACATTTTTTTAAATAAATGAACATGTTTGGAACAGATATTTTCTTTCTGATCATTGTACTTTCTATACTAGAATTGTTAATTACTCTAAGTCCTTCAAACACATCACACATTATTAATGAATATTACATAGGCCTTATTATTATTATTATTATTTTGGTTCATATATAGCACTGGCTAATGGTAACTTAAGAAACTGACTTTATAAATGTTCAAGGAATTGGTTAAAGTTAAACTTTCTTGATTGAAGTCAGACTTACTCTCATAATCACTTTTACTTTTTTATTTCCACATGAAAATCAGATTGTTCTTGACTAGTTGCTATACTTTGGTTATTGAATATCTTCCAAAAGTCCATGTGTTTAAAGTTTGGTTTCCAGGGTGGTACTATTATAAAGTGCTCCGCCTTCAGGAGGAGGAGCCTAATAGGAGATCTTTAGGTTATTGGGGGCATGCTTTCAAAGAGAATTGTGGGACTCCACCCCCTTCTCTCTCTTTGCTCCCTGGCCATGAAACAAGAAGTCTCCTCCACCACGCACTGCCCACCATTGCCATCAAGTACCCCTACCAGATGCCCAAAGCAACAGATCTGTGTAGTCTTGAATTGGAACTTACAAAACTATGACCTCATTAAACCTTTTCTCGTAAACATTAATTAACTCAGATGTTTCATTATAATGATGAAGCACTGAATAATACACTGGTAATACCACATAGAAAGCAGGATGCATGTTTAGAAAGATAAATTTCCTCCACAATGCTGTGTACTTTCAGTTTCCCAAAGTTGACCACATTGAATTCTCTTTCAGGAAACCTAGTAGTATATATTTAAATATATATTCTAAGCTGGGTGTGGTGGTGTACAACTGTAATTCCAGTAGTTGGAAGGCTGAGACAGGAGGATCACAGGTTCAAGGACAGTCTCAGCAAGTAGTGAGACTCTCATCAACCTTGCAAGACCCTGTTTCAAAATGAAAATAAAATAGGGCT
>PVJS01033437.1:0-22167 GCA_004027185.1 Glis glis | reverse complement strand
TCTCTCTCTCTCTTTCTCTCTCCTTAGTGAGGCCCTCCGCAACTCCGTGAGACCCGGTTTCAAAATAAAGTATAAAAAAAATAGGGCCGGGGGCGTAGCGCGGAGGTAGAACGCCCCTGCATTCAATCCCCGGTACCCCCCCAAAAAAAAATAAAAAATAACATTCTATATGATGTAGAAAATCCACTCCTAGGTATTTACCAGAGTGAAATGAAAGCATATAGCCACAAAAGACTTGTGTATGCATATTAAATAATCCATTTCATTGGAAATAATCCAAATTTCCCTCAACTGGTGAGTGAATAAATAAATTGTGGTTGTATTCCTGTGATTGAATAGTACTCAGCAATAAAAAGGACTTAACTAACTGATACACACGAATGAATCTCAACATGGATGAATCTGAAACCTTTATGCTGAGTGAAAGGAAACTGACACAAAAGTGTATAAACTGGAGAACATTTGTATAAAATTTGAAAACAGGTGAAAACAATACATGGTGACTGAAATAAGGTTAATGGTTACCTAGGAATAAGGATGGGCATGACTCATTAAACCAGGGATTTTGGGGGGGTTATGAAAATGTAATATATATGATTAAGTGATAGTTGCATGGATATATACATTTCCAAAAATCACTGAACTGTACACATAAATTGGGTTTATTTTTGTATTTCCATTATGTCTCAGTAGATTTAAGAATTCATATAAAACTTATAGCTGGGCGTGGTGGCGCAGGCTTGTAATCCCAGTACTTGGGAGGCTGAGACCAGAGGATCTGGGTTTGTGGCCAGCCTCAGCTACTTAGTGAGGCCCTCTGCAACTTAGTGAGACCCTGTTTCAAAATAAAGAATAAAAAAATAGGGCTGGGGGGTGGAGCTCAGAGGTAGAATGCCCCTGGGTTCTATCCCCAGTACCACAAAAAAATAAATAAATAAACCAACCAACTTATAAAGGAACACACAAGTCCAAGACACCTAGCAATAAATTGTTGAAGCCCAACATAACTTCTAATCAAAGAAATATTAATTAAAATATTGTGATGGCATTTTAAGCTTCAGATTGTTTAGATTTGTTAGGAAATTGTTAGAAAAGACATGAGTAAAAGGCCTGTTCAGATATCACTGGTAGGAGTGTAGAGAAAAATGCCTTTCATGAGAACATTTTAGCAGTATTCCTAAAAAGCACATTGTTAGACCTAGAAATTTAACTGCTAGGAATTTCTCCCCCTAAAATAAGTGAAATAAGCAAAATAAGCCAGGCATAGAGGAACAAAGCCTGTATGATCTCATTCATGTGTGGAATCTAAAAATGTTGATCTCATAGAAGAAGAGAGTAGAAAAGTGGTTATCAGAGGCTGGGGAGGGCATGGAGGAAGGGCTGGAGAGGGGCTGGTCAGTCTCTGTAAAGTTACAGGAAAATAGGAGGAGCCAATTCTGGTATTCAACTGCACAGTAGAATGACTATAGCTAATAATATCACATGGAGTATTACAAAATAGGAAGAAGAGAGAATTTTGAATGAAATGATAATTGTTAGAGGTGATAGATTTGCCAATTATCCTGATTTGATCATCAGACCATATAAATATAGTATAACATCACACTGTACCCTGTAAATTGTGCAGTGTATGATTATTATATGTCAATTAAAAAGAAATAAAATAAAAATGAAAAAATGGTTGACTTTCCATATTTGCACATTCATCTCAGCAATGTTTATGATAGTAAAGGTTTGACATAATAAAATGTTAAAGAAGAATTGACATACTAAAATAGTGTTCCTATTGAAGGGATGTCATGAAACCATTAAGAACAATGCTGTTGAAGTTTATTCATTGAAGTGAAAAGATGACACAAATGCATAATTTAAAAACATTTCAAGGTAATACATACAATATGATGTTACATCAAGCCTTATACATGCAAATCTGAGCAGTGCTCATGTATGGGTGGTAGAAATATGGTTTTTATTTTTTACTTTACATGTAGCGCTAGTAAGAAATAAAATTTTTAATAGGAAAAATGGAGTTTTGCAAATTGTTTATTCAGTGACTGGTTTTTAGTAAATTGGCCTGTTGGTGGATTAGTTTACAGTGAACTGATTTTCAGGGTGGTAACTTCACTGTTTTAAAAGTTAGAATCAATTTGACTTTATTATTAATGTAGGTGATTCGGCATCTAGGAAAATGTCATTTATTAATATAGGGAATATAAGAGGAACAAGTCTTTGGGGGAAGAATAGTGATACCAATTTTTAACATGTTGGATTTTAGTTATCTTTTTGGTGTTCAGATATAGATAGATACAGTTTTGGAAGTGATCAACAGAGGGTATTCATGGCATGGGAGTGGGGAAAATATTTCAGAAAGCATAAATGAATGCCAGAGAAGGTGGCAGAATATCCATCTTTAACTCTTGAAGGAGACCGAGAAGTAGCCAAAAGATGGAGGAAACCCAGAAAAGTGATGTGCCTTGCGAGGTCATGAAATCGAGCATTTAGAGATGGAGTTATTCTGTCACCTGAGTCAAAAGAAATAGAACTGCAAAGTATTGGCGAATTTACCAAACCTGGTTTGATCTGTTGAAGAATATTGTGGCCATATGAGGCAGGTTTTATTTTTCCTTTTTTTTTTTTTTTGCGGTACCGGGGATTGAACCCAGGGGCTCCGCACTATACCCCCGGCCCTATTTGTTATACTTTATGTTGAAACCAGGTCTCACGAAGTTGCGGAGGGCCTCACTAAGTAGAGAGAGAGAGAGAGACAGGGAGAGAGAGAGAGACAGAGAGAGAGAGAGAAAGAGAGAGAGAAAGCTGAGGCGGGCCGCGAACCCAGATCCTCCAGTCTCCGCCTCCCAAAGTACTGGGATTACAAAGCGTGCGCCACCACGCCCGGCTTATTTTTCCTTTTATAGAAGAGGAATTTCTAGGCAGAGATGACTCATTGGCTTGTCCAAACTGTATCACCACAGCTAGATCTTTGCACTTCTAAACCTGAGGTCCATCTAGGATATCATATTGCTTTGAGTTAAAATAGTCACCAGAATAAAATTCCTGAGGGAAAATCTTATAAAATATCAAACATCACTTTCTAGAAGTCTTTAGAAATTGTAGACAGTCTTCTCAGTCCTGCAGTTAGGATTACAGAGGGATGTCCATTCCACGAGAGAACTGTGCTCCATTGCTCTCTTTACATTCCTTAGTTTCTTTTCATTATTAGCCTGTTAATATGTCTCTGAATCATCGTCTCCCTGTTTCTACTCATCAAACCATGTACCTTCCTTCCATTAATTACAGTCGAAAGTTTTTTTAGTTTTTCTTTCTGATTAACCCATGCATTACACTTTCTGGTGCAGTCTTGAGGTCTTTTTTACCCTTTACATTTCTTGTAAATGATAGGTTTTGCAGTATTTTTTATTAATTGGCACAACTCTGCTTTACTAATTAGCACTTTCCCTGAATTTAAGTCCTTTAACTGAAAGGTCTTCAGTGTTGAGTTACAAGTTGCCTGGCAACTCTCTAGCTACGGCCTCTGCAGCAATTTCTGCCACTCAGTTACGTTCCTTCCCTGGCAGGACAAGAAAGGCATCCTTTCTCTTGTAAACAACTTGACCTGGATGGGCAGAAATCTGACCATCATTATCTTCTGTATCAATGTCATAATAAAAGCTTGTAACTTGAAACAGTTTCAGTAAATCTCATATGTGTAGCTCATATTACCTTTTTTCTTAGTTAAAATAAAATGTCTGCTTATCAAAACCCCTGAAGAACTATTTCAGATAGTAAAATATAATGGCTAGAATTCTTGGTTTGCACATAGATTTTTCTTTCTTCCTATTTGTTTACATGCAAGTCAATTACATTGGCAAGTCTTCCCTTTTTTTCCTTTTCTCTTTTGCAGTGCTGGAGCTTGAACCTCAGGCATGAGGTGAGTGATTTGCCACTGAGCTCCCCTCAGCCCAGCAAGTTTTTGAGGAACATCTAGAATATTTTCATCATCTGATAAATAAGGAATGTGTTAGTGTACCCCAAAGTTACAGAATTTATAACTTTCCTTGAAGAAGCTTTTAATGTAGTTGCGGTTCATTGACTGTAATCTTGAAATAATCAAATAATCAATGAATACTAGGTGGCTGTATTAAAGTAAGCACAGTAATGATATGGAAAAATAAGTGAATAGGAGGGCAAGGGAATTACTTAATTCAATCTTATTTTTCAGTTATTTTCTCCCTTACTCCTTAACAACATTATTTTTAAAAATTTTTATTGGTACATTGTAATCATACATCTTGATGGGTTTCAGGGTGGTAGAAGTATACATGCACACATCAGTCAATTAGCCCTACCCAATTCTCACCCCCATTCCCTCCCCCTTCCCTCCTTCTCGTGCTCAGCATAGTAGTTGATTGATATATTTGTGTATGTACATCATGTGCATGAGGGTGTTTCCCTCTTCCCTCCTCCCATCTCCCTCAGTTAGGTCACCTTCTTTACTCATCCAAGGTTTTCTCCATCTTTGTCTGGAGTCCCTCCTACCCTATTCTCCCTAGCTCCACATATTAGGGAGAGCAATCGACTTTTCACTTTTTGTGACTGACTAATCTCACTAAGTATAACGTTCATAATTCCACCCATTCCCCTGCAAATGATGTAATGTTGTTTTCCTTTATGGTTGCATAAAATTGTGTAAATTGTGTACATATCCCATAGTTTTGTAATCCATTCATCTGTTGATGGACATCTTGGCTGGCTCCATAGTTTGGCAATTGTGAATTGTGCAGCTATAAACATAGATATGCATGCATTAGTGTGGTAATTTGGTTTCCATTCTTTTGGGTAGATACCTAGAAGTGGTATTGCTGGGTCATATGGTAGGTTCATTCCCATACTTCTGAGGATCCTCCACACTATTCTCCAAAGTGGTTGCACTAATTTGCAATCCCACCAACAGTGTATTAGAGTCCCTATTTCTCCACACCCTCGCCAGCATTTGTTATTGTTTGTGTTTTTAAAGATTGCCATTCTATTTGAGGTTAAGTGAAATCTCAGGGTAGTTTTGATTTGCATTTCTCTGATTGCTAATGATGTTGAACATTTTTTTCATACATTTATTGGCCATTTGTATTTCTTCTTTTGTGAAGTGCCTATTTAGTTCACTTGCCAATTTTTTGATTGGGTTGTTTGTGTGTTTTTAGCGGTGAGTTTCTCAAGTTCTCTGTATATTCTAGATATTAGTCCTCTATCAGAGGAGTAGCTGACAAAAACTCCCATTCTGTTGGCTCTCTGTTGAGTTTCTTGATAGTTTTCTTTGCTGCGCAGAAGCTCTTCAATTTAATGTAATCCCATGTATTTGATCCTCTTTTTAATGTCTCATGCCATTGGAGTCTTGTTGAGAAAGATTTTGCCTGTGCCTATGTGTTGAAGAGTTGTGCCTATGCCCTCTTTAAATAACTGCAAGGTCTCTGGTCTAATTTCCAGGTCTTTGTTCCATATTTAATTGGTGCTTGTAAGAAAGGGGTTTATTTCCATTTTTCTGTGTATGGTTAACCAGTTTTGCCAACACCATTCGTTGAAGAGGCTGTCTTTTTTCCAGTGTATGTTTTTGGCTCCTTTGTCAAAATTCGATTGACTAAGTGTGAGAATTTGTTTCTGAGTCTTCTATTCTGCTCCATTGGTCTATGTGTCTGCTTTTGTGCCAATACTATGCTGTTTTTATTACTATGGCTCTGTAGTATAGTTTGAAGTCAGGTATTGTGATGCCTCCTGCATAGTTCTTGTTGCTGAGAACTACTTTGGCTATTTTGGGTTTTTTTGTTGTTCCAAATGAATTTAAGGACTGATTTTTCTATGTCTGTGAAGAATGGCCTTGGCAATTTAATGGGAATTGAATCTGTAGATCACTTTTGGAAGAATGGCCATTTTGAGGGCATGGGAGGTGTTTTCATCTTCTACAATCTTCTTCAATTTCTTTTTTCAATGTTTTATATTCTCCTTGTAGAGGTCTTTTACATACTTGGTTAGGTTTATTCCTAAGTATTTTATGTTTTGAGGGGATATCATGAGTGGAAATGTTTTCTGGTTTTCTTTTTCAGTGGATTTATGGTTGGCATACAGAAAAGGTTCTGATTTTTTAAGATTGATTTTGTAATCCAGACACTTTGCTGAATTTGTTGATCAGTTTTATAAGACTTTTGGTTGAGTTTGTTGGGTCTTCTAAGTATAATACCATGTCATCTGCAAATAGAGATAGTTTCAGTTCTTCTATAATACCATGTCATCTGCAAATAGAGATAGTTTCAGTTCTTCTTTTCCTATTTGTACTCCTTTGATTTCCTTCTCTTACCTTATTGCTCTGGCTAGAGTCTCAAGTACTATATTGAAAAGGAGTGGTGATAGTGGACATCCTTATCTTGTTCCTATTTTTAAGGGAAACTCTTGTAGGTTTTCCCCACTCAATATGATGTTGGCTGATTGTATATTGCCTTTATGATGTTGAATTATGTTCCTTCTATTCCAAGTCTCTGCAGTGTTCTTATCATGAATGGGTATTGGATTTTGTCAAATTCTTTTTCAGCATCTATTGTAATGATCATGTCATTTTTGTCTTTAGTTCTGTTTATGTGGTGGATTACATGGATTGTTTTTCGTATATTGAATCAGGCTTGCATCCCTGGGATGAACCCGACTTGGTCATAGTGTATGATTTTCTTGATGTAGTTTTGAATGCATGTTGCTAGTATTTTGTTTAGAAGTTTTGCATCTAAGTTCATCAACGATATAGGCCTGCAGTTTTCTTTTCTTGAGCTTTCTTTATTTGGTTTTGGTATTAATGTGATGGCTTCATAGAATGTATTTGGGAGAGTCCCGTTCCTTTCTATTTTATGGAATAGATTGAGGAGTGTATTGGACAGGGTTCTCTAGATTAACAGAATACACAGAATGAGTATATTTAAAAAAGGGATTTATCAGATGGGCTTACAGTTTGAAGCAATGTAGTCCCAGGTTCTGACTGCACGTGGAGGGTCAGAGGAACCAGTAGCTGGTCGAACGGTCTAAGAGCTGGAGTCTTAGGATCGGAGCAACCACTAATTCAGTCCCAGTCCAAGACGTGAAGATCAGAAAGCTTCTTCGGAGAAACGATGGTGGAGTTTCAGTTCCAAGAGCAGGAGGTCGAGAAGATCAAGCTCTTCGGAGAAAGGCGGAGCCGGCGGCTGACGATCTCAGGTGAGAGCAGATGCGCTTTCCTCGGAACGAGTCGCACACAATCTACACGGCTTCTACCTCTTTTATCTAAGTCCCCACCTATCAGAATCCTGCTGCCTACATTCAGGGCAGGGCTTTCTGTTTAATCTGCTGTTATACAACTAAAATCACATAATCTTGGGTGTGTCATGATCAGGTCAAGTTGACAACCTAGTTTAACTATCACAAGGAGTATTGAGATTAGTTCTTCTATAAAGATTTTATAAAATTCACCTGGGTAACCATCTGGACCTGGGCTTTTGTTTGATGGTAGGCTCTTTATTGCTGCTTCAATCTCTTTGATTGCTATTGGTCGATTTAAATTTTCTATATCTTCTTGATTCAATATAGGAAGGTTGTACATGTCTAGAAATTTGTCCATTTCTTCTAGGTTTTCCATTTTGTTGGAGTATAGTTTATCAAAGTAGTTTCTGATAATCCTCTGGATTTCCACTCTGTCGGTGGTAATATCACCATTTTCATCTCTTATTTTATTAATTTGGGTTGATTCTCTCTTTCTTTTGGTTAGATTTATTAGTGGTTTATCTATCTTGTTTACTTTTCAAGGAACCAGCTATTGGTTTTGTTGATTTTTTTGTATTTTTTTATTCTCTACCTTCATTGATTTCTGCTCTGATTTTTAATAATTTCGTGTCTTCTACTGGCTTTGGGGTTAGTGTTCCTGTTTTTCAAGGGCTTTGAGATGTGTCATTTAGTTACTTATTTAGTGATTTTGTGTTCTTCATATGTGAGCACTCAGTGCTATGAATTTTCCTCTTAATACTTGCCTCCCAAAGTGAGGTATCTTTAGAAAAATATCACCATGGTTATGTGTGATTCTTCCCTGCTGTCCTTCCATAGCACAGTGCTGCTTCCATAGAACCAATGGTAAGATGACATTTATCGCCCCCCCATCTCTCTATCTCTCCTTCATGCACAAATTTTAAGCCCTTTTTGGGGCAATTTCCACTATTATATGATAACAAGGAATTTTTGGTGGTGGCTTTGGAAGTTTCTAGATGATTTTGCTGAAAAAGGTAATATGATGGGGTGCTTTGCCAAGATGAGCATTAGGCCCCTCACTGAGTGCCAGGTCCACATCTTGTGTCACTGAGTATTTGTCTTCCTTGTAGGGAGCCAGTGTAGGGATAGCCACTCAACCCTGAATGCTATTCAGAGCTCTGAGAAGAGGGGCTTCTGCAGTCTTTGGGGGAAGTAAAATCCTGTGCAGAAGTCAGTGTGCTCTATTTGTGAAAAATATATTTTGCTGTTCAGTACAGAAACTTCTTTTAGGAGAAAATCTGAAGAAAATTTCTTTGGGTTTCTGTTCAGACCTCTGATCTATACAATAGTAAAGTAACTCCCTTTTTATGTTTTATCTTGCTCTTTAAGTTTCATCTTTTCAATTTGAGAAGAGTGTCCAGGTTTAGCCTTATTTTGAAATCATGGTTCTTATCAAACTCTTTTTTATCAGCCCCTGTTTCAAAAACTGGTGAATTTTGTGGTCATAAGCTTATGAGTACCTTCATTTCTGACATACTTTCCTTTCCACCACCTTCTCTTTCTTCTGTCCTAAGGAAAATTCATAGCTATTCTTTTTCTATGGATCAGGTAAATGCATACACCTTAGTATACTTCCTGGGGCCAAGGACAATGCCAGTGGCTTTCAAATTTAAGTAGTTTTTAGTAGTATCCACTTATCCATGGGGGACATGTTCCAAGATTATATTTCCCCTATACATTAATACCTATGAAAAAGTTTATAGATTAAACATAGTAAGAGATTACCAATAAATGTAATAATATAGAACAATTATAATAATATACAGTTATTCCTCAGTATCTGTGGGGATTGGTTCCAGGACCCCTCATGGATACCAAAATCTATGGATGTTCAAGTTCCTTATACAAAATGTCACTGTGTTTACACGGAACCTATGCAGATCCTCCCTTATGCTTTAAATCATCTCTAGATCATCTATAACACCTAATGCAATGTAAATGCTAAATAGTTGCTATACTGTATTGTTATATAGAATCCACAGATATGGAGAACTGACTATACTATAATAAAAATAATTTCAAACTTATGAATTGTTTACATCTAGAATCATTTCCTTCCTTCCTTCTTTCCTTCCTTCCTTCCTTCCTTCCTTCCTTCCTTCCTTCTTTCCTTCCTTCCTTCCTTCTAGAGATGAACTCAGGGACATTCTATCTCTGAGCAACAGCCCCAGCCCTTTTTATTTTGAAACAGGATCTCTCTAAGGTTGCTGAGGGCCTTGCTAAGTTGCTGAGACTGGTGTCAAACCTGTGATCCTCCTGTTTTAGCTTCCCAAGTACTGGGATTACAGGTTTGAGTCACCACACACAGTTAGTTTTCCTTTCAATGTTTTCAGAGTCTTTGAAGAAATTGTGTGACATGTCTTAGGATTGTCCTCAGTTGTAGTCAGGCATCCAGAGTATATACACCCTGCACATGTCAGTCATGGGTTCAGGGGTACTCCAGAAGATGTAAATTTCTAGACTCTCTAGGTTCTCCCGAGCAGGAAACACTGGCTCTGGCACCCTGATAAATAGAAGTAGATGCTGGCTGCTGTGGGTCTGTGAATGCTTTCTTGTAGCTGCCTGTGCATCAGTGAGAACTGGATTTGAACCATCATAGTTCCTGACTTCAAATTACACTACAGAGCTATAGTAATAAAAACAGCATGGTATTGGCACAAAAGCAGACACATAGACCAATGGAGCAGAATAGAAGCATGTTAATTTCTCTGTTCGTTTTTTAAAGATAATTGTTCCTTTTCTTCCCCCCATAGGTAACCTTCAAAGCATCAAGGCATTCAGTTTCACCAGATTTAAAATACGTCCTTCTGGCATACGATGTCAAACAGGTAAAGGAATGATCTTTCAGAAAAGTTTTCTTTGTGATACATTTAGGTGATAGTTCATAGTTTTACTGAGCCATCTCCTTACCCAGGGAAATTTTGATGTGTGGAATAACTGCAGGGGACAGTGATGGCCACTTTGCACAAGCGAGTGTTGGAGACAATGTCCTTTCTTTAATACCTGGCTAACAAATAACTGGAATAATCTCTCAGGTCCCTGTGTTGAATGTGTCCAGGTTTAGCAAACCTAACAAATGTGGCCTTTGAAGTGTTCAGGATAAGCCTGACTGTGTATAGTGGGCTGTTTCATGTAGGTATAGATTAGGGGCTTTTCTACTTGCTGTGCCCTGAGCTTTAGTGTGTGTATTGGGAAGAAATTGGTATAAGCATTGCTTCAGATTGTGGTCAGTGGATTCCTTGGCAGTAGTTGAATGTAAGCTTTGTGGTCTTAGAAAATTCTGCAAGTAGAGTAAGCCAACAAATTAATTCTGAGCAAATAAAATGTTCTAATTGCAATTGGTGTTTCATTATTCTATGTTAGCACTAGAGCACAATTAGAGCAGTATGTATGGTTGTTGAGTATTTTGTACATAGATATAATTTGCATACTTAAAAAGCAAAGTAAATGTTGGAAAGACAATTCAGCAGATTAGTTTCTGCACAGAATAAATTATTGAAAATCATTCAAGAAAGTTTTATTAGCTTTAAGAAAGACAATAAAAATTTATGTACTTAAGGCAGGGAGCCTCATATAATGCTTTGAAAGCCTTTGAACACATGGAATTTCACAGTTCAAAAGCCCTGCTGTCTGGTAGTTTTAGTCTTTTGGAATATACATCTGCTCTGTATTTTAGATGAATTTATATTTTTATTTTAAATAATTTATACTGAAAAAGGAAGATAGTCATCAAAAGTACATTATCTGATTATGTTTCTTCATCTTTAGCTTTTGCTCTGCATTACCTTTATTCATGGATTTTGTAAATTGTGTGTTATAAAAAACTAAAACAATAAAATTTCAAAAATAACATTATTTTCTGAATAATATAAGTTTAAAATGACTGCTATATTAAACTTACAGTGGACTTTTTTATTGGTACACTATAATCACACATCATGATGAAGTTCAGAGTGATAGAGACATACATGGACACAGCACTTGGTGAGCCTCCCCCTGAGTCCCACCCTGTTCCCTCACCCTCCCCATGCATGACATTGAGATTGGCATTGATAAATTTATGTATGTGCATCATGTTCATCCCATAATTTTGTAATCCATTCCTCTGTTGATGGACAGCTAGGCTGGTCCATAATTTGGCTACTACAAACATAGATATGCATGTGTTACAATGGTAGTCTGGTTCAATTCCTTTCGGTAGCTACTCAGCTGGGTCATATGGTAGGTTCATTCCCAATCTCATCTCCAATGTGGCTACACTAATTTACAATCCCACCGATAGTATCAGAATTCCTACTTCCCCATATCCTTGCCAGCATTTATTATTATTTGTATTTTTGATGATTGCCATTCTAATTGGGGTTAGGTGAAATCTCAGTGTAGTTTTGATTTGCATCTCTCCAATTGGTAATGATGTTGAAAATTTTTTCATATATTTATTGGCCCTTTGTATTTCTTCTTTTGTGAAGTGTCTATTTAGTTCACTTGTTAATTTTTTGATTGGGTTATTGGTTTTTTTTTTTTGGAGGTCAGTTTCTTGAGTTCTTTGTATATTGTAGATATTAGTGCTCTATCCGAGGAGTCGCTGGCAAAACTCTCTCATTTCATAGGTTATCTCTTAAGGTCCTTGATACCTTCCTTTGCTGCACAGAATTTTTTCAGTTTAATGCAATCCCATGTATTAATCCTCATTTTAATTTCTTGTGTCTTTGCGGTCTTATTGTGGAAGTTTCTACCAGTGCTAATGTGTTGGAGCATTGGTATTATGCCCTCTTCTAGTAATTACAAAGTCTCTGCTCTAATTTCCAGGTCTTTAATCCATCTTGACTCGACCCTTGTGCAGAGTGAGAAGTTGGGATATGTTTCCACTTTTTCTATATATGGATAACCAGTTATGCCAACACCATTTGGTAAAAAGTTTCTTTTTTCCACCATATGTTTTTGACTCCTTTGTCAAAAATAAATTGGATGAAAGTGTGTAGATTTGTGACTGAATCTTCTGTTCCATTGGTCTATGTGTCTGTTTTTGTATCAACACCATGCTCTTTTTATTACTGTAGCTCTGTAGTATAGTTTGAAGTCAAGTATTGTGATGCCTCCTGTATGGTTCCTATTTGCTGAGAACTGCTTTGGCTATTCTGGGTTCCAAATAAATTTTAAGACTGACTTTTTTTTAGATCTGTGAAGAATGAGATGGTATTTTAATAGGAATTGCATTGAATTTATAGATCACTTTTAGTAAGATGGCCATTTTGATATTTATTCTACGTATCTAAGAGCATGGGTGATGCATCTTCATAAATCTTCAATTTCTTTCATTAATATTTTATAGTTTTTATTGTAGAGATCTTTTACCTCCTTGGCTAGATTGATTCCTAGGTATTTTATAGTGTTTGAGGTTATAGTAAATGGAATTTTTTCTGGATTTCTTGTTCAATGGATTCATGGTTGGCATATAGAAAGGCTACTGATTATTGTAGATTGATTTTGTATCCCAGTACTTTGCTGAATTCATTAATCAGATCTAGAAGTCTTTTGGTTGAGTTTTTTGGGTCTTCTAAGTATAGTATCACGTCATTGACAAATAGAGATAATTTCACTTCTCCTTTTCCTATTTGTAGTTCTTTGATTTTCTTCTTTTGCCTTATCACTCTGGCTAAAGTATTGAGTGCTATATTGATAAGGAGCGATGATGGTGGGCATCTTTGTCTTGTTCCTGATGATATTAAAGGGAATCTCACAGTTTTCTCATTCAATATGATGTTGGCTTTAGTTTTATTGTATATTGCCTTTATGATATTGAGGTAAATTCCTTCTATTCCAACTTTTTACAGTATTCTTAACATGAATGGGGATTGGACTTTCTCAAATGCTTTTTCAGCATCTACTGTGATGATCGTGTGATTTTTGTCCCTAGTTCTGTTTATGTGGTGAATGACGTAAATTTTCTGTGTTGAACCAGTCTTGTATCCCTGCAATTAACTTGACTTGGTCGTGGTGTATAATTTCTTGATGTAGTTTTGAATGCATGTTGCTACTATTTTGTTTGGAAGTTTGAGTCTAAGTTCATCAGTGATATTGTTCTGGGATTTTCTTTTGTTGAGCTTTCTTTATTTTGTTTACCAAAATAAATGTGACTAATTAACTAATGTGATACTGGCTTCATAGAATGAGTTTGGGAGAATCACATCTCTTTATTTCTTTTTTTATTTTGATTTTTGTTTTTTAATTTTATTTCATGGAATAGTTTGAGAAGTATCGGACTTAGATCTTCTATAAAGATTTTATAAAATCCACCTGGGAATCCATCTGGACCTGGGCTTTTTTTTTTCATGGTAGGTTCTTTATTGCTGTTTCAATCTCTTTGCTTCCTATTGGTATGTTTAAATTTTCAATTTCCTCTTGATTCAATTTAGGAAGTTTGTATGTGTCTAGAAATTTGTTAATTTCTCCTAGGTTTTCCATTTTATTGGAGTATAATTTTTCAAAATTGTTTCTGATGATCCTTTGGATTGCCACGCTGTCTGTGTTGATATCAACTTTTGTGCTTCTTATTTTGGTAATTTGGGTTGATTGAGTCTTTTTTTCTTTTGGTAAGTTTGGCTAGGGGGTTATCTATTTTGTTTATTTCTTCCAAAAAACAGGTTCATGCTTTGCTGTTATTTTGTATTTTTTGTTCTCTATATTGGTGATTTCTACTCTGATTTTAATAATTTCCTGTTTTCTACTTTCTTTGGGATGAGACTGTTCCTGCTTTTCAAGGGCTTTGAGGTGTGTCCTTATGTTGTTAATTTGATTTTCTGTTCTTATGTGAGCAGTCAATGCTATGAATTTTCCTCTTAATACTGCCTTCAAAGTGTCCCACAGATTTTGGTATGTCATGCCTCTATTTTCATTTGATTCTAGGAATTTTTCTAATTTCTCCCATTATTTCTTCTGTGAGCCAGTCCTCATTCAGAAGTGTTATCACACTTCAATAGCTATGTATTTATTCAATTATTATACATAGCTATTATACATAGCTATTATTCAATAGCTATGTATTTATGTAATTTCTCTGGGTCTTCCTGTGTTTATTTCTACTTTTATTCCATTATGGTTTGAAAAGATGCAATGATTTAGTGCACATTTTTTTAATTTGCTAGTACTTGCTTTGTGGCCTATTTTGGTCTATTTTGGAGAATCTTCCATGAGCAGCTGAAAAGAAAGTTTATTCAGCTCTAGTTGGGTGGAATATTCTATAAATGTCTAGTAGGTCCATTTGATTTATTGTGTTCTTTAGGTCTGAAGCATCTTTACTGATCCTTTGTCTTGAAGATCAATCTAGTGTTGTGAGAGGTGTGCTGAAATCTTTCAGCATTAATACATTGGGGCCTATCTGAGACTTGATGTTGCAAAGAGTTTTATAAAAGTTGTTGCAACTATATTCAGAGTGTAAATGTTGACTATCTTTATGTCCTCTTGTTGGATTTTTCCTTTCATCTGTAAGAAATGACCCACTTTGTTTCTACTCATAAGTTTAGTCTTGAATTCTACTTTGTCTGATATGAGAGTTGTTACTTCTGCTTGTCTTTGAGTTCCATTTACATGAAGTATCTTATTCCAGCCCTTCACCTTTAATTTGTGGATATCTTTACCTGTAAGGTAAGTTTCTTGCAAACATAATATAGATGTATTATTTTCTTTAATCCATTTTGCCAGTTTATGTCTTTTAATTGGGAACTTGAGGCCATTGATATTCAGTGTAATTATTGAGATGATATTTAATCCATGTTATTTTGAGTTGTACTTTCTGTTTGAGATAGTGTTTATGTTTCTTTGCTTGGTTGTTAATTTGATGGAATTCATCCTTTCTCTGGTTCTGATGTTTATTTTTTTTTCATCTTTTTATTTCTTTGAGTATTTTCTCTACTGCTGGTTTGGTAGATATAAATTCTTTCAGCTTCTGTTTGCCATGGAAGATTTTTACTTCTTTGTCAGTTTTGAAAGATATCTTTGCTGGGTAGAGTAGTCTTGGCTGGAGTTGTTTTCTTTCAGGGTTTGGAATACATCATTCCAGGCCCTTCTCTTTCATGACTTGGTTTAAGAAGTCTGGAATGATTCTTGTTTTACCTCTGTCACTCAGTGTTTTACTCTCAATGCATTTACCATTCTCTCCTTGGCCTCTACTTGAGTTAATTTGATTATTATGTGACATGGAGAATTTCTACTCTGATATTGTATAATCACAGCTCTAAATGTCTCTTGAACCTCTGTCTCTACCTCATTTTCTATGGGTAGTTCTCGATATTATTTTTCTGAAGAGATTTTTGTTTCCATTAGTTTTGACTTCTAGACCCTCTTCTATGCCTATTATTCTTAGGTTTGCCCTTTTAAAATTATTCCAAATATCTTGGATGTTTAGATCATGTTGTCAAATTGTTTTTTCTATATTATTGACTATATGTTAATTTTTGAATGAGCCATCTTCTAGAAGTGAAATTCTCTTTTTCATGTGATCTAGTAGGTCATTGATGGTTTCTATTGAAGTTTTTATTTCATTTATTGCATCCTTCATTTCTTTCAGAGCCTCTTTTTTATTCCAGTTCAGGATATTGATCTTTGTTGCATGATCTTTCATACTTTTTTTTTTTTTTGCGGTACCGGGGATTGAACCCAGGGGCATTCTACCTCCGAGCTACACCCCCGGCCCTATTTCTTTATACTTTATTTTGAAACCGGGTCTCACGAAGTTGTGGAGGGCCTCACTAGGTAGAGACAGAGAGAGACAGAGAGAGAGAGAGAAAGAGAGAGAGATGAGGCTGGCCACGAACTCGGATCCTCCAGTCTCCACCTCCCAAAGTACTGGGATTACAAGCATGCGCCACCACACCCGGCTGATCTTTCATACTTTTACACTTCCTCTGATCTCATTTCTAATGCCTTTAATCATATAAACAATTAAACTTCTGCATTTTCTTGGCATTCTCTACAACTGTGAATTAGTGAGTTCTATTGTGCAGTTGTGGGAAGTCATTTTTCCCTTGCTATTCTTCTTTCTTATGTTTTTGGATTTCTTTACATTTGTGTCTTTGTTGTGTTTTCTTTCTTACTTACTCTCTCTCTCTCTCTCCCTCCCTTCCTTCCTCTCTCTCTGGAGTTCCTTTGTGTAATCACTTTGCCATTATCATGTATCCTGTTCTGGCAGTAAATATTTACCTCAAGGTATGTCATAAAAGGAAATAGTTCAACAGTATGAGTAGTTGCGACTTTCCATTAAGTATTATTCACCCTACCATACCATCGCTGTGGTATGTGTCCTCTTATCATCTTCCCCCCTTCCCCTTTCTGTTCTGCCAGTAGTCTGCAATCACTGGGTTGAAGTTACTTGGTACTCTGTCTGCTCAACACAATGGAGGGTCTGCCTGTCACCATGCTAATAGGGAATAGTCTTGGTGATTTGGGCCAGTGCATTCTCACCTGTCGGCCAGAATCATTATGGTCCAGCTGTCCATCCTGCTTGATTGCCTATCCAGCCCAACCTCTACAATAGGAGTTTAGAGGAGTCAGTTGGTATGTACAGGGGCAAACTATTATGTAAACAAGACTGAAAGGTGAATGAAGAGGAAGGAGTTATAGTGAAGGATGCAGACATAGGAAAAAGTAGAAAATAGAATCAAGTAGAATAAAAAGTTTTTAAAAAGATAATAAAAAATGAAGATATTAAAAATAAAATACTCATAAATAATATACAGCATGTAAAATAATGATTAAAAAAATACAAGGCACAAGCAGATACACTAGAAATCAAACAAACAAACACACACACACACACACACACACACACACACACACACAAAAGAAACTTAAGAATTGTTTATCCGAAAGTGAGTAAAATTTCCCTAATGAAAAGTGGTTGAATGTGGTGACTGCGGATAGTCCCGTGCTAGATTTTTCTTTCTTCTTAGATTGGGGACTCCTTAGAAGAGTTGTAAATGCTGCTGCTGTGCTCAGGTCCAAGGTTCTGTCCTCTAGCTGCTTGCTTTCCAGCTGCCTGGGTTGACTTGGGGGTGGGGGTCATCCAGGGCAGGTGGAGGTCAGCAAAGCAGGCTCAGCTGGAAAGCCAGAGGGCTGTAGGCTGGGTTTCCAAATCTTGGGAGTTCCTTCAGCATTTCATTGTTTGAATGGAGGGTGGAGCAGACTGGGGGAGTGAGGGTGTTCCAGCCCCATGTAGAGGGCCGGACTGTGATGTGTTGAGCAGTTGTTGCTTAGAGAATTCCTCAGTACTTCCCTAATGGGGTGGAGCATAGTGGAAGAGCGGGGAGGGGTTGGCCTCAGAGTCCCTCTGTTACTGCTGGCTGCTTGAGAAAGAGTCTTCCTTACTGGGCATATAGGTCAGTGACAGGATACCTACCCAGCATTCAAAAGGCCCTAGGCTCAATCCTCAGCACTAAACAAACAAACAAAAAAAACTCTCCCACCCAGCTCTGTCACTGGCTCTGGTTGGGTGCAGGTAGCCTTTGTCACTTAAAGCCCGATTGTTACTGCTGTTTCCCATGTTCTCTGTCAGCTGAAGCTTTCCCGCTCACTTGGAAATCTGCAATAAAGTCAGTCTCCAGCCCCCAGCTTTAGACCCCCTGCCTGCCTGCCTGCAGGGGATTCTGCCAGGTGGGAGCCTGGCTTGGTGTTTCCCTCCAGCCCCTCGGGTGCCTGGTCAGTCGGCGAGTGCTCGACATAGCACTCTCCGTGGAAAAGGGCTGGGCTGCGGTTGAAAAGGGCTGGGCTGATTTGTGGATTCCAAGCTATGTCCAGGATTCTCCTCAAAATGTGTGTGCAACCTGTAGCCAGGTTCAGCGTATATTCCCACACACTCAGTGTAAGTCTCTTCTCAATTTCCCAGTTGTGTAAGTCCTGTGCTCACCTTAACAGCTGGAGTGTGGTCACTCTGGGGAGGGATCCAGGTGGTAGTATGGGCTCCATCTTCTCTCTGATGTCCCTGCCAGGTATCCTCGTGGGGGTATGCAATTCTGTGTCTGGTACCCACGCTGTCTGTGTATTAAATTGCAGGAAACTAGATTTGATATTTTCCAGGGTTTCCAAAGTTCCTGCATTTGGAGGTGCATGCTATAGTTCTCCTTTTGGGTCTTAGCTTGCTTGGGGACTTGCTGCTTTCTTTTTCAGCCTGGGTGTTTAAAAGCATACTTGCAAATATTCTTGAGTTTTGGCCACTCTTAGTTCCTAGCTCCCACAAAGGTAGTCTGACTATGTATTGCAGATAGAGTAGGGGTTCCCATGGAATGCCAGATGCAGGCTCACCTTAGGGTCTTACTCTGATGCCATCTTCCCCCTCCTTTTTTCTGAATTGGGATTTTATAAAAAATGATATTTCAGTAGTTCTAATAATGAAGACTGGTATTGGCAGCAAGATAGATATATAAATTGAGGCAAGAGGTTAAGGAACCCAGAAAGAGAGTCTCACAAATGCATCTAAGTAATTTTTGGCAAAGGTACAAGAGCAGATCAGTAGATGCATGACAGTCTTATGGACAAATAGTGCTGGAGTAATTGGATAATTATCTGCAAAATAATAATAATAATAATAATAATAATAATAAAATAATAATAATAATAAAATACCGTGTTGACCTTAGCCTCACACCTTATACAAACTCAAAATAAATTGTGAATTTAAATTTACTATATAAATGTATGAAACCTTTAGGGGAAAACATACGAATAAAATATTTGAATATACAGGATCTAAAGTTAGGGAATCTTGTTAAATTGTACACCAAAAGGACAGGTGATAGAAGAAAAAAACTACTGCTCCGTGAAATCCTCTGCTATGAGGATGAAAACGCAAGCTACAGACTAGGAGAAAATATTTGCAATTCACATATGTGACAAAGGATAACTGATCATATAGAAAGAATTCTCATAACTGAACAATTAAAAATAGCAGCAACAGAATAATTATACAATCAGACAATACACCCAGACATAAAGAGACATTTCATTGGAGAGGCTATACAGATGGTAAATAAGCCAAGGAAAGTATTTCAGCAAGTTGAAACCACAATGAATATTACCACATATCTATAAAAGTAGCTAAAATTTAAAAAAAATGAAATGGCGACAGCACCAGCTGATGAGAGAAGCACACAGGGAAGGTGGGTCACTCAGACCCTGCTGCTGGGAACAAACAATGTGGTACAGCTACTTGGAAGGTCTTTGGTAATTTCTTTAAAAAACTGAGTATGCAATTACCATCCCACCCAGCGGTTGCATGCCAGGGCATTTATCCCAGAGAAATTCAAACTGTGTTCACAGAGAAACTTGTACTCAAATATTTGTAGCAGCTGTATTTTTAAAAGCCCAAAGTTGAAAGAGTCAAGATGTCATTCAATATGTGAATGGTTAAACAAACTGGTACATCCATACAATAGTATCCAGCTCAGGTATGAAAAGAAACAAGCTTTCGATATACACAAGAACCTAGAGGAATCTCTAGGATTGCACTGCATTAAAAAAGTAGCCAAACCCCAAATCTGATTAACTGTATGCTTCCATTAACATAATGAAATCGGAGAATTATGTAAATGAAGGGCTTCACAGTTTCTTTTTTTTTTCAAACACTTCCAAAACCATTTTTATTACTATCATAATTTCGGAAGTCCTTTTCCCTCTCCCTCTCCTTCTTTTTTTTAATTTATATCCATTTACTGGTGCATTGTAATTATACGTTTGATAGGTGTCAGGTTAGAAAAATCATACATGCACACATTGCCCATTTAGCCCTCCCTCAAATCCCACCCCATTCCCTCCCTTTAGTGCTTTGCACAGTGATTGAGTCGTATAAGTTTGGATATATACCTCATGTGCTTTAGTGTGTTTCCCTCCACCCCCTTCCCAACTCCCTCAGTTATGTCATCTTTTTGGTCATCTAAAGTTTTCATCTTCTTTGTCTGGAGTCCCTTCAAAATCTCCTTCTATCTAGCTTCCACATATTAAGGCAAACATCCGACTTTTCACTCTTTGTGCCAGACTAATCTCACTTAGCATAATGTTCTCTAATTCTTTCCATTTCCCTACAAATGATGTAATTTTGTTCTTCTTTATGGCTGCATAAAATTCCATTGTGTACATATCCCATAGTTTTGTAATCCATTCATCTGTTGGACACCTTGACTGGTTCCAAAGTTTGGCGATTGTGAATTGTGCAGCTATAAATATAGACACACATGCATTAGTCTGGTAGTTTGGTTTCTGATCTTTTGGGTAGATGCCTAGAAGTGCTATTGCTGGGTCGTACGGTAGGTTCATTCCCATTCTTCTGAGAATCCTCCACACTGTTTTCCAAAGTGGTTGCACTAATTTGCACTCCCACCAGCAGTGTATTAGAGTTCCTGCTTCTTCACATCCTCACCAGCATTTGTTGTTTGTGTTTTTAATGTTTGCCATTATTATTGGGGTTAGGTGATATCTCAGGGTAGTTTTGATTTGCATCTCTCTGACTGCTAATGATGTTGAACATTTTTTCATACATTTATGGGCCATTTGTATTTCTTCTTCTGTGAAGTGTCTATTTAGTTCACTTGCCCATTTTTTGATTGGATTATTTGTTTTTTTAGTGGTGATTTTTTTAAGTTCTCTGTATATTCTAGATATTAGTCCTCTGTCAGAGGGATAGCTGGCAAAAATCTTCCCCCATTCTGTTGGCTCTCTGTTGAGGATCTTGATAGTTTCCTTTGCTGCACAGAAGCTCTTCATTTTAATGCAATCCCATGTATTGATCCTCATTTAAATTTCCTGTGCCTTTGGGGTCTTGTTAAGGAAGTCTTTACCTGTGCCTATGTGTGGAAGTGTTGTACCTATGTCCTCTTGAAGTAGCTTCAAGGTCTCTGGTCTGATTTCTAGGTCTTTGATCTATCTTGAGTTGGTTCTTGTGCAAGGTGAGAAGGTGGGGTTTATTTCCATTTTTCTGCATATGGTTAGCCAGTTTTGCCAGCACTATTTGTTGAAGAGGCTGGTTTTTTTCCAGTTTTTAGCCCCTTTGTCAAAAATCAATTGGCTGTAGGTATGTGGCTTTGTTTCAGCATCTTCTATTCTGCTCCATTGGTCTATGTTTCTGCTTTTGTGCCAGTACCATGATGTTTTTATTACTATGGCTTTGTAATATAGTTTGAAGTCAGGTATTGTGATGCCTCCTGCATGGTTATTGTTGCTGAGAACTAATTTGGCTATTCTGGGTTTTTTGTTGTTCCAAACAAATTAAGGACAGATTTTTCTGTCAGTGAAGAATGACTTTGGTAGTTTAATGGGTATTGCATTGAATCTGTAGATCACTTTTGGAAGAATGGCCATTTTGATGATATTTATTCTGCCTAACCAAGAGCATGGGAGATCTTTCCATCTTCTAAGATCTTCAATTTCTTTTTTTAATGCTTTATAGTATTCCTTGTAGAGGTCTTTTACCTCCTTGGTTAGGTTTATTCCCAAGTATTTTATTGTTTTGGGGGATATCGTGAGTGGAAATGTCTTCTGGATTTCTTTTTCAGTGGATTCATGGTTGGTGTACAGAAAAGCGTCTGATTTTTTAAGATTGATTTTGTATCCAGACAATTTGCTGAATTTATTGATGAGTTCTATAAGCCTCTTGGTTGAGTTTGCTGGATCCTCTAGTGTACTATCATGTCATCTGCAAATAGAGATAGTTTTAGCTCCTCTTTTCCTATTTGTATTCTATTTTATTTCCTTCTCTTGCCTTATTGCTCTGGCTAGAGTCTCTAGTACTATGTTGAAAAGGAGTGGTGACAGCGGACATCCTTGTCTTGTTCCTGTTTTTAAGGGGAATTCTCGAAGTTTTTCCCCATTCAGTATGAT